>JAHHUM010002900.1:358431-571148 GCA_036173005.1 Crenichthys baileyi
GATTGGAAACTAACAACCATTCTGGATAAATGATTCTTAACGGACTCATAAGATGAGGCGAGTCACGTGTTACCTTAGCCGTTAGCGGTTGGAGCTAACAAAAGGGAAGCCTATAGCTTTCTTAAAGTCGAAAATGTACCTTTAAAATGCCATTGATAAAATGATTAAAATTGCATAAGCGTTCGTGGCGCATTATGCCGATCTGTTTTTTTTTTTAAAAACACCCTTTAAATAAAGTTTGTCTTAACTTTAAAAACAATACAAAACACATAATTAGCTGAGTAGTTAATCTGCTAGCACTTGGATAAAAAAAAAACTAAACGTCATAAAACAAACATTATTTAGTTTATTTAATTCTAGACAAATCTTCTCTGCCCAAACACTACCTCTTACGTGAGCAGTTCTTTAAAAAAAATATCCTGGGCGATGAGTTGAGGGAAGCAATACCAGTAATCCACGTGTGGGCATTAACAAAGGGACTAGCGATGCAGCTACTCTCAGTAGCTATGGGGGTATGAAGGGAAATTTGTCTTTTTATTATTCAATCAAACAAAAAAGTAATTTCAATCAAAAAAATTGTATTTAATCAAACAAAAAATTATTTCAATCAAAAAATATTGTACATAAACTAGACTTGTGTGTAATGTTAGTCTGACTTTATGTTTAATCTATTAATTGGCACACTTAAACGAGCTGCATTGAGCTTGACAGACAAATTTAGCTGGAGGCAACATGTTATAAGTTGTTCTGTAATGCATCCATGTCTACTAAGTAGTAGCGATGCTAGAGCTGGAAAACACTGTAATGCTGCGGAATAGTGTGTCATTGGGACCACGTTAATTTGTACCCTCAGATGCTGAACTGTAATAACAAATTATGTTTTCTTTCTCAACCATAATCAATGCAGTGAAATTTGTGAGTCTTAAATATACACTGCTCAAAAAAATAAAGGGAACACTTAAACAACACAATATAACTCCAAGTAAATCAAACTTCTGTCAAACTGTCCACTTAGGAAGCAACACTGATTGACAATCAATTTCACATGCTGTTGTACAAATGGAATAGACAACAGGGGGAAATCTTTGGCGATTAGCAAGACACACTCAATAAAGGAGTGGTTCTGCAGGTGGGGACCACAGACCACTTCTCAGTACCTATGCTTTCTGGCTGATGTTTTGGTCACTTTTGAATGTTGGTGGTGCTTTCACACTCGTGGTAGCATGAGACGGACTCTACAACCCACACAAGTGGCTCAGGTAGTGCAGCTCATCCAGGATGGTACATCAATGCGAGCTGTGGCAAGAAGGTTTACTGTGTCTGTCAGCGTAGTGTCCAGGGCCTGGAGGCGCTACCAGGAGACAGGCCAGTACACCAGGAGACGTGGAGGAGGCCGTAGGAGGGCAACAAATTGTACATGTGTCTGCACAAACGGCTAGAAACTGACTCCATGAGGATGGTATGAGGGCCCGACGTCCACAAATGGGGGTTGTGCTCACAGCCCAACACCATACAGGACGCTTGGCATTTGCCAGAGAACACCAGGATTGGCAAATTCGCCACTGGCGCCCTGTGCTCTTCACAGATGAAAGCAGGTTCACACTGAGCACATGTGACAGACGTGACAGAGTCTGGAGACACCGTGGAGAGCGATCTGCTGTCTGCAACATCCTTCAGCATGACCGGTTTGGCAGTGGGTCAGTAATGGTGTGGGGTGGCATTTCTTTGGAGGGCCGCATGGCCCTGGGTTCCTGCTAATGCAGGACAATGCTAGACCTTATGTGGCTGGAGTGTGTCAGCAGTTCCTGCAAGATGAAGATATTGACGCTATGGACTGGCCCGCCCGTTCCCCAGACCTGAATCCGATTGAGCACATCTGGGACATCATGTCTCACTCCATCCACCAACATCACGTTGCACCACAGACTGTCCGGGAGTTGGCGGATGCTTTAGTCCAGGTCTGGGAGGAGATCCCTCAGGAGACCATCCGCCGTCTCATCAGGAGCATGCCCAGACGTTGTAGGGAGGTCATAGAGGCACGTGGAGGCCACACACAATACTGAGCCTCATTTTGACTTGTTTTAAGGATATTACATCAAAGTTGCATCAGTGTGTTTTTCCACTTTAAGTTTGTGTGTGACTCCAAATCCAGGTCTCCATTGGTTAATAAATTTGATTTCCATTGATGATTTCTGTGGGATTTTGGTGTCAGCACATTCAACTTTGTACAGAACAAAGTATTCAATGAGAATATTTCATTCATTCATATCTAGGGTGTTATTTGAGTGTTCCCTTTACTTTTTTGAGCTGTGTATATATTTTCTTCCCAATGCAGAATGGAAACTCAAAGAGGCAGATCAGGGGCTGAGGTAGGATTTTGACACGATTTTCCTAATTTGTATGTGTTTATGTGTCTTTTATTTAGTTTTGTTATTTCAGTGCCTTTTGTTGTGTGATCATATGGCAATGGTGTATAACCAAACATACTGTGAACAAATAATTGTATTGAATAAATTAATCCTGTCAACACATTTTTTATTGCAGGAATCCATGGGCCAACAGTGTTAAGACCCTGGTTTGTTTTTGGCTGTTCTGCTCGCAGGGTTTGAAGAGAGGCCTTCTGCAGGTCCTAGTATCTGACTTGACTGCTGCCAGCTGAAGAACTGCCACACATGCTGCTGCAGCCCTTTCCGTCTCCCTCCTGAAATAATTTGTTTGGTTCGTCTCTTATGTTTTAAGTTGGTTATTGATTGGAGTTTTGATTTAAGCTGTAATTTGGCTTTTCCTTTTCAGGTTAATTTAATTTTAATAAACTATTTTTTTGTTCAAACAAAACTCATTGTGTGGTCTCCTTTTATGTTAACCCACCATATACAGGGGTTGGACAATGAAACTGAAACACCTGTCATTTTAGTGTGGGAGGTTTCATAGCTAAATTGGACCAGCCTGGTAGCCAGTCTTCATTGATTGCACATTGCACCAGTAAGAGCAGAGTGTGAAGGTTCAATTAGCAGGGTAAGAGCACAGTTTTGCTCAAAATATTGAAATGCACACAACATTATGGGTGACATACCAGAGTTCAAAAGAGGACAAATTGTTGGTGCACGTCTTGCTGGCGCATCTGTGACCAAGACAGCAAGTCTTTGTGATGTATCAAGAGCCACGGTATCCAGGGTAATGTCAGCATACCACCAAGAAGGACGAACCACATCCAAACAGGATTAACTGTGGACGCAAGAGGAAGCTGTCTGAAAGGGATTGTTCGGGTGCTAAACCCGGATTGTATCCAAAAACATAAAACCCAGGCTGCCCAAATCACGGCAGAATTAAAGTGCCCCTAAAACTCTCCGTTTTCCCCAGAACTGTCTGTCGGGAGCTCCACAGGGGTCAATACACACGGCCGGGGCTGCTATAGCCAAACTTTTGGTTACTCATGCCAATGCCAAACGTCGGTTTCAATGATGCAAGGAGCGCAAATCGTAGGCTGTGGACAATGTGAAACATGTATTGTTCTCTGATGAGTCCACCTTTACTGTTTTCCCCACATCCGGGAGAGTTACGGTGTGGAAAAGCCCCAAAAAAGCGTACCACCCAGACTGTTGCATGCCCAGAGTGAAGCATGGGGGTGGATCAGTGATGGTTTGGGTTTGCCATATCATGGCATTCCCTTGGCCCAATACTTGTGCTAGATGGGCGCGTCACATGCCAAGGACTACCGGAAAACCATTTCTTGGAGGACCATGTGCATCCAATGGTTCAAACATTGTATCCTGAAGGCGGGTGTCGTGTATCAGGATGACAATGCACCAATACACACAGCCAAGACTGGTGAAAGATTGGTTTGATGAACATGAAAGTGAAGTTGAACATCTCACATGGCCTGCACAGTCACCAGATCAAAAATATTATTGAGCCACTTTGGGGGTTTTTGGAGGAGCGAGTCAGGGAAACGTTTTCCTCCACCAGTATCACGTAGTGACCTGGCCACTATCCTGCAAGAAGAATGGCTTAAAATCCCTCTGAAAACTGTGCAGGACTTGTAAATGTCATTCCCAAGACGAATTGACGCTGTATTGGCCGCAAAAGGAGGCCCTACACCATACTAATAAATTATTGTGGTCTAAAACCAGGTGTTTCAGTTTCATTGTCCAACCCCTGTAAGTCAGCAGCAACCAACAGGGAGAAATCCTACATTGTTCCTCCTTAGGCCCGTCCTGGATGTTCATGTTCTCAGCACTCAAAATTCATTGAGTTCAACCAAAAAAAAGGGAGCTTCAAAACCAAGTTTGAGATTCGTAGCCAGCAAGATTTCTGACATGTTTTGCAGACAAAACTTTACTTTTAAAAAACCTGTCATTGCATTTTTAAAAGTTTTGATCACAATTTTTTTTGATTGAAATAATTTTTTGTTTCAATAATATATTTTTGGTTGAAATCATTTTTTGTTTGATTGAATAATATTTTTTTGGTTGAAATTACTGTTTGATTGAATAATAAAAAGACAAATTTCCCTCCATTTGGGGGTGGTCCTGATACATCTCCTCCAGGTTGTGGGGATAACAGCTTCAATTAAGAGCTGCTGTTCTCTGGGACACAGGACATTTCTGTAGGCCTCCGTAGATGAGTCAAGATTTTCTTAATTACCCCTCTTTATGAATGAATGCAGGGTACTCAAACAGCATTACTTAACTTTGTTGCAAATGATCAGCGTGATCGTAGTCACTTTTGGATCAAAGTTGAGGAGTGCCTTCTTGCCAGCAAGGAGACAACTCACTCGTGTTGTGCCCCTCCATCCGGTTCTCCTGGAGACCTGTGTGGTACCAGCTGCTATATTGGAACACGGCGTTTTTGTTCAAACTGTGACGTCACGGGGAGCCAGCTATGACACCTGTTTCTGGACTGGATTAGGCATAAGTTAGTGTGACCTTGAAAGGTGTAGAAAGCTTCTTACCGGCCTTTGTGTACAGTTCAGAGTCCATGTTCATCCATGTTGTAACCCATGGCTGGGGTCCCAACATTGAACCACTCCAGAGCAATCCCCCTGATTCCCACCCACTGCTCTAAGCAAGATAGCAGTCTAATGTGGCCCTCTGTGTCAAATGCAACCGTTAAATCTAAAAGCACAATGATGACCCTGTCATCAGAATCAGTAGCTAAAAAGATTTTGTTAAAAACTTTTAAATGGGCCGATTCACTGCTGTTGAGAGTTTTAAAAACCGAATTGAAAAACCTTAAGAATGAAAGAAAGTTAACTAACTGTGCATCTTCTCAATGTCTGTGGAGATGAAGGAAAGTATAGAAATGGGACAAGGCCTTAGCAAAATTTGTGGAATCCAGTCAAGGGGCTTTAAATAGAGGTTGTACCACCTCATGTTTAAAATGGTCAGGGACCACCCCAGAGGTCAGAGTACTGTTGATAAGTTCAAGTGCAAGAGTAAGGAAAAAGCTCTAAACTATCTAGGTAGATAGCTGCACTGACTTTGGACCTGTTAAAAGTGGACCAAGACAAGCAGAAGGCTCCCGAAATCCTCACTGATGGTGGAAACTCCACACTGAGTCAAGCACTCTGTATTCTATGCCTCTTCAATATATCTCCATATTCTGGGACCTTGATTTTCAAATGAAGGGCATGATTTACTTTGATCTGAAAAAGGACTTTCAACCACTGAGCAACAGTAAGTTTTGTCCTTAGCCTATTGGCATTGTGAATCCCCCACAAACCCTTCAATTGGCTTTGCTTCACAATTCCCTTCAAGGTTGAGTTTGTCCCTGTTACTTGTGCAAACTTTTCAACCCTATTTATCCCTTCCAGTCAACACACAGAGCCCACACATGGACGGGGAGAACATGCAAACTCCATGATGCATTTGAACCCAGAACCTGTGCTGCAAAGCAATTGTGCTATCAACTGTCATTGTGCTGCCTTACTTTTAAAATAAAAAAAACAAACGGCAACCTTTTCTTATGTTTTGGATCTAAAATGATTTTGTATCTTTAGTTTGTTATTGACTAGGGAAAATACAAAATAAAATTACTTAAAAATTTTAACATTTTCATTTTTTTTAAATCAAGTTTTTGTGGCTCGCTAGTACTTTCTACTTGCCAGCTTCGGCCTGCGTGGCAAAAACTTGATCACTGGATCAGAGGATATTCATATGTTTGAATGGCCCAGTCAAAGTCCAGACCTAAATCCAACTGAAAGTCTGTGACAATGCTTAAATTGTCCATACAATCTGACTGAGCCTTAAGTGTTTTGCCAAGAACGGTCGAAAAATAACTTGCTAAACAGATGTGGTGGAGGGATATCCCAATATACTTGTTGCTGAATAGTTCAGCTCATAATTATTTAGACCCTTGGGACATTTAGGTTTCAAATTATTTTAATTAAACCAACAAGTTTGTTTCTAATAAGTTTTTTTTCTCTGAGTCTTTTTATCAGAGTCTTTGATATTATTGGTTCTTGGGTTGTAAATCTTTTTAAAGTTTTTCCTTTTACCACAGTGTTCCTACCTTTTTAAAACATGCTATAGTGAAACCAAGGCTGAAAAAGGATCCAACATTACATCAGAATTATAGGGCAATTTCCAAACTTCCTTTTATGTTCAAGCTTTTTGAGAAGGCAGTGTTTGCACAACGTACAGCCTACTTGGTAAAAACATCTATGACCTTTTCCAATCTGGTTTTCATAAAGTGCATTCCACTGAAACAGTACTACTTAAAGTTACCAGTGATGTTATGTCAGCACATTCTGGAGAATGTACAGTCCTGGCCTTGTTAGGCCTTTCCCCAGCTTTGACACTGGTAATCACGCTATCCTAATAAACAGACTAAGGGATCTCTAATAGGGATGTCTGAGTATGTTCTAAGGTGGCTTTCATCCAAAATATCTGTAAGGAGTTTCAGTGTTTCTGCAAACCAGATTATGTCTGAATCTACAAAGCTGCTATGTGGAGTTCCTCATGGCTCCGTGCTGGAACTTCTTTTGTTTTTAGTATAGATTCTTCCTTTAGGTCAGATAATTCATCTTTTTGCCAATAATATCCACCTCTACTGCTCATTTAAGCCTCCTGAGGTTCACAAACTACTCTCTTTGAATAAACATAAAGCAGTGGTTGAATAACAACTACTTAACAGCCAAATCCAGACATAAATGAAACTTTGAATATTGCACCGGGCAGTGCCATGCCTGACATTAAATAGCAACTGAGTGATTTAGGTAACACCCAAATAGATTTCTAAAGCATAACCTCACAAATCTAGGTGTTATTTTTTATTAAGCCTTTCTCTGGAGCATCATTCAAAAATATAGTAAGAACCTGTTTTTTTCATTTGAGGAACATCTCAAAACTTAAGATCAACGTTGTCCACAAGTGAACTGAAAAGATAATTCATGCTTTTGTCTCTACATGACTGGACAATTGTAATGGTCTGTTTACTCGTTTCAGTAAGGGACAGGTTCATCCTCAGGCTGCCCAAAACTCAGCTGTGACACTGACTCACTCAGAGGAGCTCATGTAATCCATTTTAAGGTTGCTACACTGGCTGCCAGTAAGATCTAGGTTTCATTTTAAACTTTTTAGTTTCATATGGTTAGGCTCCTTTCTATATTTCTGATTTGATTCAAATATATACCTCTTCCCCTAGTCTGAGGTCAAATCAAAACCTTCCAGCGGTTTCCACACCTGTTCCAGAACTCAAGGAGACTGATCTTTTGAGGCTGTTGCACCCAGACTCTGGGATGCATTACCTACCTCTCCTACGGACTTTGGACTCAGCAGCTAAAGACATTTGTATTCCAAAAAGCTTTTGACATAAATTTATGATTGGCTGGCTTTTTCTGTACTGTACATTGCTGTGTATTTTGTTGAGTTACTCTTCTTGTGAATCACACTGACAGGTCTGTGAAAACATGCTATATAAATAGGCAATGACACATCTGTCTCAAAAGGTAAAGTATTAAGTTTGACAAGTGTTTATTCACAACTTCAATATTTCAAAGATTATCCATATCCTTTCTTCAAAATCAATGGAAGATCTTTATTGGCATAACAGCACCAGTAAATGCTGACCAACTTTCTGCATGTATTAACTGGTTTTTTGATCTTTTATACCAAGAGAAAACTTTTGAAGACCTCCTCTCTTGTTTTTAACTTATAACCATTTAAGGAGAAATAAAGTCTTACAGGCAAAATTTAAATCACTAATAAAAGAAAAAGGATGTGCATGAGAATTTATTACAGAACATATGTACATGTTACAGAATCAAAGCTTTCTGTGTTAGGGTTTATAGGAACATGAAGATGAGAAATCATTTCAACAATAAGACGATGAGCTTTGTGAAGCTGGTGGCAGGACAGAAGAACAGATGAGCAACCAAAGGACGGGACAATGATTGTTCTAATGCTACAGGAGGGGCTGGCGGCACAGATCAACAGGGAAACTAAATCAAAGCGTGGATCCATCCAAACCTCAAATAATGAGTCAGATTACTGGTTTCGGTAATTCAGACAGACAGAATGAAGTCCTCAGATCACATGATCCACAATGCATCCAAATAGAAAACTAAAGCACGTTTTAACAGGTGCCAATTGACTCCTGTCACTTCAAAATAAGAGCCAACAATCTCAAGAACGATCCAAACTTTGAGTAAAGCCCCGACACGTACAAAACATTAATAGCAGCAAGATACTTTGTCCTTAAAATGCTGTGGTAAATAGTAATACCACATGTACTACTATCCGCCTCCAAAGTGCTCCTTTACAAACAGACATTGTCAGTTTTCAGACCATCAGGTACCCAGCATCAGGCTTGTGACAGGCAGTAAGGTGCACACGGCTAAGGCAAGTACATTCACTCGGAAGAGAGCTTCGCTGCAGCTCGGATCTGCTGCCAACAAGTTTGGGCTCAGTCCAGGGAAGTGCAACGGCAGTCCTGGAGAGAGCCTGATGTCTTTGCAAACTTAAGGAATGACTGAGTGTGAAAGGTAAAGCAACTACCTTTAAGGAAACAAAGTTTTTTTTTCCCCTCGAAGGAAAAAGGGCCCAACAGAAATGGGGCTGAACTACACACGAGTTTAGTGAGAGAACTTCCAGTTTAGTGTAGCAAAAGTCTACAGCTGGGGTTGGGCAGAAGATCCCGACATAACGAACAGGGTTCTTCTCCAAAAAGGAAAAACAAGACCAGTTCACCCAAACAGGTCTACTTTAGAGATCCATGAACCTTTGTGTTTCAATTCCTGTAGAAGTGTCAGTAGATCGTAAGGCTGACTGATCGATTCATCTTCTTTCCGATGAGCCTAGAAGTTCTAGGGTTGGACTGGAGCGTGGAGCGGGTCAGGATCCTGTCAGTCGACAAAACCTTCTCTTCAGCCGCCGCTCTGGCTTGCTGGGCTTTCTTCAGCTCTCTGAGAAAGACAGAGGAGATGATTAGATGTTTGAACTCAAAGAGTCAGGAGGAGGTATGCCAGCTTCTCATCAGAATATTTTAAAGCTTCATGCATGGCCAGTTACCCTGATCAAGGCATGCTGAGGTTTTAACCAGTTACACATTCAAGAAACCACTAACTCTCCATGATATCACTACTGTTTAATCTTTTACTGAGAAGCCAGAGTAAACGCTGGTGTGACTTAAGATTTCTCCAGAAGTAAGAAGCCTAGAGTAACATAGCACTGCCACCCTCCACCACCTGTTGCTGTCTACTGCTAAACAGCTGGCTGAAGAAATGCTACATGTTCCCCTCTGTAAACAGAAAATCGATTATTTTCAGAACAATAAGGCTCGGACAAACTTAGTGTAGTGATCCTGTTGTTGACCAAGCAGATGCTCCAAGTCTAAATCTCACCTTCTTACTCAGCTCATCTGAAATGACATAACCTGCTACCAGCTAGTTACACCTGTGTTACTTTATAAAGATGAAAATGGCATAGAGCAGCAGGGTCCAGAAGCCGCAAGCTGTGGCCCCCAAACTGATTTTTTTGCTACGTTTCCAAACTGAGGCGGTATGATAGTGTAGACGTTCAACATCAACAGGAAGACCACCAGGTCCCAGTATGTCCACTATGTAACTCTTATCTACATGCTAACAACACACTGGCAGTCTGTCATTTGCCGCAAAAGTAGACAGTGAAAATAGACAATTCAAAGACAAATGCACTATTTGCATTCATTGTCCCCCAACCAACACAAGATCAATCTACTTTGTTTGTCAGGATTAAGGATTGTCTTCTTTATTATGTCGTCAATGTGTCTTTGTGTTAAAACTTGAAATTATGGTGTTTTCACAGACAAGACTCATAACAACCCACTCCTTTACTGGAAATCGTTCTTGCTCTACTTACTTTTGAAGCAGAGCATTCTTAAATTTCTCTGCGTTGAGCTCAACTCGGAGCTGGTCTGCACTCATTCTAGCAGCTGTCAGAAGCACCGGGTGTTTGATGAGGTCAGAGGTCGAAGGTCGTTTGGTTGGGTCAGGGTGGATCATGAGCTGAAATATAAAACAAGAAGATACAATTAGAAAAGGAAAGTTAAATAGCTGAGTGAAAATCTAAGACAGCACCAATGGATGTCCAACAGCTCTAATCATGTGTAACAACTGAATCAAAAATGGTTGAATAATTGATTTCGTCTGTAGTTTTCACTCGTTTGGTCAGTCCAAAAAAACAAAACCATCAATGAAAACATACTCAAACTACGGTCATTTTAGCCATCAAACCAATTTTATCTCATCAACTAATTGAAAGTTTAATTTAACTTAGCATTGAATAAAAAGATGTAAAAACAGCGAAGCACGAGAGGTCGATTGGTGACCAGAATCGTCCAGTTTCTCATCAATGTTCCAAGATTAAATTACATTTAATATTTAGGTGAAGTATAAAGTCAGTCGCTAACACTGTATTTTATTTAGTGGCATCAGAGTAAAGGGGGTGAACAGAAAAGAAATACCACACATAAGAGGTTTATTTTTAACAAATGCTAAAAAGCATTCATCTTTATCAGTCCTGTTCCATAAAATGGCCGGTCGAGAGCAAACATTTCAGCAGACAACAGGGAGGTTGGATGTATTAAAGCAAAGTTGCTGCTTTATTCTGAAGTTTAAATCTCTTTACAAACAACATGTTAGATTTGGAAATGTCAGCCTTTTGGAAATCCCTGAATTTTGGTAAGAAATGATATTTCCAGGGATATACCTATGGAGACTACTGCTTTGTAATATAAGATGCTAAATAAAATTTAGCCTAAAATAATTTGTCATTCTGTGATGATCTTATCTTTATTATTTTTTTAATTAAACAAAAACTGACTGAACATCATACTCTTACATGAGTTAAAAATGGGTCTAATGATATTTGAGGAGTATAACCAAAGACAAAACAACTACGTTGCCAGTTACCTTGAGCAAACCGAGGAACTCTATAGAAAGCACTTGTGGGATGGAGGGTAATTTTCCCCGCCTGATTTCATGCCACTTTTCACCGTTGCTGGGTAAAGGTTCAGCTCCCGAAGCGCTGACCACAGTCAGAGCCAAAGCAAAGATGTCTGCCTTTGTCAAGGTACAGTAGTCCTGGAGAGACAGACAGAACTTTGTTTAGAGATGGACCGCTTGTAAAATAAAAGGATTTTTTCAGTCAGAATGAATACCTCTTGCAGAACTTCATTGGCCAGATATCTGCTGTCCCCCTCTTCCACCTGTGGATTGTTTACTCGAGTCACGTGACCAAGATCGCCTGAAATACCAACAGAAAGGATTTATATTTAGAATATTACAAAAAGTATTTACTCAACTGAGGCAAACATTCAGGAGAGGGCTGCTTACCAATTTTGTAGACAACGCTGGTCGTTAGTCCGTCATCCTCATCAGACTCCTCACAGCTCCCAACAGATTTGCGTGAAATGAAGATGTTGCCTAGAACAAACCCAGGGAAACATCAGTTACTTGCCATGAGATGATATGGTGCATAACTTGTAAATTGTTAAAACATACTTATCCAATCATGACATTATCTTTAGCTGATCAAATGGACTCACTAGGCTTAATATCCATGTGCACCAGAGACATGGAGTGGATGTACTTGAGTCCCCTAGAGACCTGCAGCAGCAGATCTTTCAGCTCCAATTCGGATAAGTAAGTGAGCCGCCTGTAGTTTTCAGCAATGATATCTGACAGTGTGCCACCGTTGCAGTACTCGTTCTGGATAAGCATGTGGTCGTCCTCAGCCCAGGCTGAATAGTACCGCACCACATGGGGATGTTGGCCCAGCACGGCGTGGGCATACACCTCCCGCAGGGCATTTTGCCTGGAAGGAGAAAAACAACAAGCAGAAAGCGCATCGTTTAGGTCACTGGTGGAAAAAAGTGGGATGACTTTGGGTTGATGATCTCTGGGTTGTAGCTAGTATTAAATGCCTTAAACATGTTGAACTTACTCATCTACTGATCCTGCCAGCGGTTTCTTTGACCTCTTAATAGCATAGATGCAGCCATCGAGCCTTTTAACGCACTTGAAAACGGCACCGAACTCCCCAGAGCCGATTTTCTCCAGCTCGAGAAATTCTGAGGCGTAGCGGGACATCATGTTGCTCTCCATCATGGTGATCCTCTGAAGAGAAAGTGCAGTTTTAACTTCCACTTCTCAAGCAGGATTAACTACATTTCACCAAACATACAAAGCTATTCAGCATAACAGAAGCAAACATGCCATCTAAACAAACAGTTTCAGGTCATTTGCATATGAAATGGCACACAGGTGTTACTTGTCTGCTGCCTTTTGTGCTCCCAAGAAACACTATTGTGCAAAACAAACAATGTAAACTGGAGCTTGTTGCATAGTTTCACCTACAGGGCTCCTACACAAGTGAAGAAGGTTTGAAGGAAGATTAAAAGGTGGTAGGATTCGAGGAAGAAGTGACAAAAGAAAGGCAGGAAAGGAGGAAGAATACAAAGCATCACCAGAAAAAATTGAAGGAGGCAATATGGATGATGGAGGGCAGGAAGGAAGAAATCGAGGACAGCAGGGTGGACGGCAAACAAATAGATTAAGGGGGAAATACAAAGGTTTTGCTTATTCTGACTTGGAGAACATTTAAATGAAATTCCACACATGCAAAGATAATGTAACAACCTTGCACATGTTTGCACATCAAATAGCAAAATATATTTAAAGCATTATATAATGCACTTGGAATGATTATAGCATATCCTGAAAACAGGTTTATGAATAAATCAAAGAGAAAAGGTAAAAATATGAAACATATGCGCATTTAGATTAGATGAGAAATCCCCACCTTAGATGGTGGGAGAATTTCCTCCTCTCCTTCGCCGTCACTGGCCTCCATGTCTTCTCCACAAGAGCTGAAACAAAAGAAATGGTGTTAGCATTCTGCACAGCAGGGGGCAGCACTGAGACCTACACAAGCACATGGAGATGTGCGGTAACCACGAGGCTCATGTTATCAGACAACTCCCCCTCCAACAGCTTTACCATATCTGGTTTAAACAAGGACTTCAGTCTGCGTTTAGCAATAACAGGTAAGGCTGCAAGAGCCAGTCCTCATCTGTGCAAAGATAAGCTTTTGCGTTCACGCCAAATGGCAGTCAAATGAATGAGTAAAACGTTGATTGGTCTGCTGATCTACTCCCACAAAAGAAAGCCATACACTTTTACAACAGACGTGAATTTTTCTAGTAACGAACAGAAAAAGTGTGCAACATACTCATTCCAATGTGCTCGCTTCCTGTTGTTTCTCTGCTGTGTGGCAGACTGGATTAGGAGGGAGTCAGGAGTGAAGGGGTTAAAGTTAACCAGGGGGATCTGTGGTCTCCTGCTGCTGTCTGTGAAGGACTTTCGTGGAGACTCGACATTCTTGAAGAGAGCAACTCTCCTGCTGGACGATCCCGGGAGAGAGCCCCTGGCTCTGGACAGCAAACTCTGTAGAAATAAATCAAGGTATGAAATACAAATACAGTGACCTGCCCACAGCACAAAGGTCAAAACACTCCACATGAGCTGAATTATAACAAAAATTCTGAAATATACTAATGGCATACAGATAAAAATACATTTCTCTACACTACATCCATCCTGAATTCAGTAAATGTATTATGCAATCATAATGTACACTAAGTGGGTCACTGGGTCATTAACTGACACTACACATGAGTCGATGTTTGAAAATAGTGCACACCTACTGACCAGGTGCGGATTGTGAAAACAACCTAATGTTCAACTGACTGAAGATACAATAATTAATCAATGTGTTTTTTAAGAGCACAATGGAGACATGGAAACATGAGTTGTGTAGACTGTTTATGCAAAAGACAACTACTAATCCCAGCTAATTCTAACCTTTGGTGTATGTGGTGTGTCGAAGAGCCGGAGTTTTCTGAAGGTTTTGTGCGGAGGTGTGTCCGGGCAGTCCGGGATCGGAGAGCTGGAGCCCTCGCCGTCATCCTGAATGTAGCTCGGCTCCGGTGACCCTCCGTACAGCCGCGACACTTTCTCCGGAGACGGCGAACAGTTTGCGAAAATAACGCTGCTAGGTGATTCCAGAGACGGGGAACCAAAGCCCTCCTCGTCCCATAGCTCCACGTTTTCGTCTCCTCCGGAGTTGTTCAGGGGGCTGCTGCTGCCTTCTTGCAGCTTGTTCGCCGCGTCTCGTCGCATTGGCGTCGGGGAGTCCAGTTCCGTGAAGCCGGACTCTCCCCCGGTACTGTTGCTGACATCCTCAATAGAATCGTCTTCACCGTCGCTGGATACGAACTGCAGTTTCTGACGAATCGGTCGGCATTTGGGAGAAGGCGTTCCGTGTCGATGGCGACTGTAGCTCGACATTTTGTGGATTTAAACCCCGGCTTCGTCGAAAGGGGGGAAGAAGAAAAAAACACGCGGTTGGTGCTCCCACCGCAGTGGTAGCCTCCTCGAAGCCGGGTTTACTTTAATTACCTTTTAAATGGTATTAGTTAGGTTCACGAAAACTACTTCTCCTCCTTTTAAAGTCCAACGGGCCAGTAAATCCTGGGAAATATTCTCGTACTTGCTTGACTCGAACGCAGTACCGGCGTCCTACGCAGCAACAAACAAGTTGTAAAAAAGAAAAAAAACTAGCGGTCGTTTCGTTTGATAATCTGTCACTCTCTTCTTGATGGCTGACCGACAAAAGAAATGCGTCTTTCCGCACTAGAATCTTAGCAATGTTTACAAAAGTTCGAAGGAATCGAAAACTGAGTTCTCCCCTCACGCGCGTGGCAAAGAACTTCCCGCGACCGTTGATCACATGTCCCCGGATAGCCAATCAGGACTCGACGTTGAAGTTTGAAAGATGGGCGTTTCAGTGTAGTTTCAGGAGGGGTTACGTAGTCCCTCTGGTAGTCCCCTGCGGTGAAACAATGTGGCGCGAACATGTGCCTTTACTAAATAGGAGTCATGAGTCACAATGACAATGCGTCCATGATTACTACACACAACAATAAAGGAATGACCTAACGAGAAAAGAAATGCTGGGAAACACATACACACCTACATGTCGCTCAACAATAGACATCTGTTTCTTAACATTACTGGTTTAAGACGTACTTGGAAAAAAAGTCAATATTCTACGTTAATGTATGGGTGACTTACAGGAGCGCCTCGGAAACGTTATTAAGGGATATTAGAATTGTTTATTACAGTACAAAACCTAAAAGCTCTAACAGCAATTAAGGATTTTTTAGGCTGTTAGTACAGCAACATTTGAAACATGGGTTACAATAAAGTAATGTTCTGCACGTACCTTTAAACCAAAAATCAGGAGGTGTGATATGTCTAAACATGTCTTTTTAGACCTCTCAAAGTTTTTGTCCAAAATATGTGATTCCGGTAACATTCTTAGAGCAGAGCCATGCAGGAGTGAGAGATAGACATTCAAAAAGAGACACAATACAAAACATATTAATGAATTAATACATATTGCAGCTCATCTAACCATAGCGGTCTTAAATTCAGAGATAAAACATCACGTTGCCCCCCGCCCCTTTGCTAGCTGGTCACCTGTGTCATATACAAAAATGTTCAAAACAGCTAAAATCTTCCAATTATATTATGCCTACGATTTTAAATGAGATGTCAGGGAGAGTGCAGGAGTGAGTAATGTTCTTTTTTTCCCCAGACTGTTTGTAACACAGACTAAGGAAGTGCTGCCCCTCCCCCACCTGTTGCTGCACACCACAGCCGTTTTGAAATCTTTTCAGTTGCAAAAACTCCAAGGAGTCAGTGTAAAAACTAAAGATAGCGCGTCCTAACACACATATTAAGCCTTATTTCAATAGCCCCACTAATTAACCAGCTGATGTGTAATGGTTGTGCAATAAGCTCTTGAAAACAACTACTAAATTTAGCAGATGTTTATTCTGTTTTTTTCTTTAAGTTTATACATTAATATCAAAATAACTAAACTGTTACAGAACATTAGAACCTAATGTGTTACACTAATTATGAAGTAGTAGAAAATTTTTTTTTCTGATATAGGCCTACTTTTACTTATTTGTGCAAATACAGGAACACCTTGAAACAGTGATATTTTTACCCTGACAAACTCAGAATCTCATACTGGTTTGAGCCTAAAGTTAAACCGGGTCATTGCCTTGTATGGTAAACAACTTTAAATTGGAGCCTGCCAACAGGGTGGAGAGGATTGCAGTGGAAAATTTACAAACTGAATCATCTGGTTGAGTCGCAAACACCTTTAACATAGTCTCTTATAAGATGTTGCGTGTTCTGGATTCATCTATTATGCTGCATTTGTTTCATTGGTTGTTTTTGATTGATATCTTAATATCGCAATTTTAGGTAATATTTCCACTTTGTTACATGACTTTGTTCAACACATTCTTCGACAGGTAGGAGTAGAATAAGAACAGGTTTTCAGTCAGTTGTATTTGCACAATCTTTTATTTTTAGAAATAGCATTTTCTGTACATTGTCCTGTGCATTAAGAGTCATTAGAAAGCATTAATACCCTCTTTAATCTTTTCATGTCACAGAAAAAAAATAGCACAACATAGCTTCAGTTATCAAAATCCTATTTACACATAAAAGCCAAGTTCAGTTGTGAAAAACAAAACTGGGGAAGAGATGATTTCTCCCAAATATTCTGTTCATTTGAAAAGATCTTCATTCACTGTGGATATGGAGTCACCAGTCAGTCATCCAGGCCTGGAGTCTCTCCTTGCTGTATTCTTGAGGCTATTCTAATGGCTTCTTCCAGCGAAGGCTGATCACCAAGCTAAAATACAAAACAAATTGTTTAACAAACATTTACTCACTTTAATTAATCACTGCTCACTTATCCCTCCTACCAATTCAACCACTCAGCCGACATTTGAGAAAACCGTCTTAGCTCCATCAGTGACTGAAGTCACATGCAGCAGAGTTTCGTAGAGCACAGTCACATGATGAATTTAACAAAGAAAAAAGTTTCTAATTAGCATACCGCCATGGGCAGGAGGTGTTAATTAAAGACAAAGGTTTTCAAGAAAACAAAACTGGTCATCAGACCTGCCTGCTTTGATCTAATCAAGCTGCCCCCATGACCTTTAGGCCTGAACTGTTTAATGTGTTAGTTGACTCTGATAAAGCAGATTTAATATTGAACAGATAAAATGTTTAAAACAGTGTTTTGTGCAGGAAAAGCTATGTGAATAACATACACAAACTTCTGACCACAGATTGAAAACAAAGCTGACGAGAAAATTCCACTTAATGAGCCCTGATTTTATGCCAAGAAAAACTGAACTACAACTGAAAATGATCCTAACAGCATAGCAGGAGAAGCTTTGTTGTTATCAGGGATTTGGATTACAGGTTGTTAACTTTTTATTCACTTTGATAAGAAGCTGAATCCATCTGAAGGAGGGCAGGAGCAAGGTTACACCTCCTGTCTGATCCCCTGCAGAAACCTTTTAGGAATTGTAGCAAATAGTTCAGCGGGGTGGAACCTGAAAAAAGGATTAAGCTGTTAAACTAACATAAGGACCGTCAGTCTTGACAGTACTTATAGCCCTGCAAGCCAGAATCCGGGGCTTTTGGGCTTGCCGGGCTCCTGGCCCGGGGCTACAGGTCACAAAGGACACACAAGGATTGAAAAGAAATTCTGAAATTCTTGGAGTAATTCAAAATTCAGCCAGACTGTTTGTCTTTGTGTGTGAGTGTTGGGGTGGGAGTGGGGGGCTTGATCTGGCTGTAGGGTGTCTAACAGACATGTCAGGTTTTTTTTACCGACTGGCCCCTGAGAGTCTCTCCAACCTCCACGACCTGTTTAAATGTGACTGGAGTGCGGCAAATTTGGAAAATCTCAATAACTGTCCAGGCAGTCCATGAGGCCGCTTAGTACACTGACTTTTTTCCCCAGCCCTTCAACCACAATGCTGTTCTCACAATTATCGCTTATGTGCTAGAATGTTTCCCTGACCTTCTCACAATCTCCAGAATGTCCCCAAATATGTGGAATATTTCCGCACCTCCATCAGTTTCAGCCTAGCTAATTAGAAAGAAACACAATCAATATTTTCCTCAGCAGCGTGACAGGGTTCAGGTGAAAGGATTTTCTGTATAATGAGCTGGACAACACTATCCAGTGCAACAATTTTAACATGGCAAAGTCCTCTGTGAGGAGCAGGAGACTCTGCAGGTGCGGTCAGAAGGTGTCATATACGCAACATCTGAAATCCTGCCACCTCCTTGACCACTGTGAGCCACTGAGGCTCTGAAACCTGAAGTTATTTGTGTCACACAGCAGTGGTTGTTAAATAAGATTTCTATTTCTTTAGAAAGAAAATAAGCAATTCCTTGCATGGGTGTGAAGAGAAACAGCTCGTTCTTCAAGCAAGAGAACTTGTTAATTTGTTTGAAGGAAGATCTTTGCCTCATTATTTTTATTAGAAAAGAAAATCAAGTTTTAGCACTTTTTTAAATATTTAACATTTTGGAAGGATTTATAATTTGAAATTTACTTTAAGTAAAGTTAGGGATATTTGACTTTCGGCTGAAATTTATGGGAAACATAAAAAGTTAAACCTACAGTGATATTTTAATCATACAAGTACAGCATTTAAGTAGAAGCATGCAGCGGTGATTTCATCATCTTAAACAATTTATTGAAACAAAAGCCAATAACAGTGGTGGCTATTCCACAACAAAAAATATCACTGTCTTAGCAACATGTTCCTTTGACTCATGCTGACTAACGACTCATGCTGTTCACAAGTTGACATATTGTCTGCTTATTGTCTGCTGCATCCCACTCTTATTGAAGGGCGACCCTCAGGTCATTGAGGTTTTGGGGTACAGAGTTACGAGCCTCTAGACGGCGACTCAGCTGATCCCAGAGGTTTTCTATGGGATTCAGGTCAGCCTTTCCTTAATAAAGCGACCTTGATGAGCTGGAGCTTTGTCCTCTATGAAGATAAAATTAGGCCTGTGTTGTTCATGCAGGGGCACAATGACTGGATTAATAATATTATTCAGGTATTATGGGCTAGTCTCTGTATCATTCACAAAGTGTAGGTCACTAGACAAACCTGCCCACACCGTAACACCACCACCAAAGGCTCATCTGGAGACGACACCGGCTGATGCAAGGCGCTCTCCTCGAGTGGCGTTTATCATCTGGTTCCACAGGGCACTGTTCACAATGAAGCGGGATGTGGCCAAAGGACGTCCACCTCTATGCCTCTCTGTGACTCTTCCAGTCTGTCTGTATCTCTGTTGCAACCTGTTGATGACTCTCTGTGGCACTCTAAGCTCAGTGGCCTCTTCCATCCTGTTTAAAGCCTCTCAATAGTGAGCTGCTGTTGATCAGTTGTTAGATCTTGGTCTCATGATGTCAGAATGTGAACAGCATGATGAGGAGGACGGATTAAATACCAGTTCTGATAGAACCAGGAAATGTATTGGTCGATTCCTGGATCAAACACCTGCTGTTAGCCGATAAGCTCCTTGATAGAGAACACCAAGCTGTGCAAAAAGTACTCAAACATTGAACAGTTGGACATGTTCATTCAAAGGTTTAGAGGTCACATTACGTTCACCTGTAAAAGGTTATACTTCATTTTAGGTTCAACCTAAAATTTCACCTGAAAGCCAAATATTCCTAACTTTTTGTGAGTAGCATATATATCTATGTGAGTACACACACATACATACACAAAGCTGCTTTTTTGGGTTGGTTGGGTTACTTTGCCTAAACCAGCTAAAAAGAGATTCTAATAAATCATGTTCTAATCTGGCAGACATTTTTAAAGACACCGTCCTAATCAGCACATCTCTGACCGTACAAAACGGGACAAAAACCTGTTCTCAAAGATTGTATCTGACAAATAAAGAATATTATTAGCCAATCAGGTCAAGGCATCATTGAGAAACCATCATTAACCCTAACCACCCCACCTGCTCTGCAGAACCCTCTACTATTCACAGTTCATACCATGCTTATGTGAGCTTACTCAGTCAACATTAGTTAATGCTAGGCTCCTTTAATGTGGGAACTAACTACCTACTAACTACTAATTACCTAGAGAAGTTTCCTAGTGAAGCAAAAGGTAATAAGGTGACACGCAGAGTCAAATATTGTAAAATAATCAAACAGTACACATTTATTTGGGTTATTGTTCAGTTAGTTAAGTCAACTAACCTGAACAGCAATGTGAGTGCCATTGGGAGTGGCCAGTAATGTGACAGGGTGAAGATCATCTTGGCTGTAGTTTGCTTCCTCCACTGTTTGGAATGACGCCATGTCGGGTGTCATGATGGCCACCTGAGGGCGACAGAAATAAGCTTCCCTGGTTGATGCAGCCTTGAACGTTTCATACCTAGAGCCAGTGCTCTTGTAGCACTGAAATATAGCATAGATCGGTGGTTTCTAAACAAATAATATTCAGAAAACTGGGGGCGCATCTGTTTTCAACCACACTGGGTTGATACTTTTTAGAACCCTCTCTGCAATTGCAGCTGCAATCCTTCTGGGGTATGTCTCTACCAGCATTACACATCCTTCTACTGAAACGTATGCTCACTCTTCTTAGTAAAAGCTCAGTCAGATTAGATGCAGAGCATCTCTGGACAGTATTTTCAAGTGTGGCCAAATGGAATTAGGACGGGACTTTAACAGGGAAACTGTGACATGAATGTGTTTTGATCTGAAACTATTCTAATTGTGAGCACTCAGCCGGATGTGGCCTCTACCATGTGCTACTACTGTTTTTTGTAACACACAGCATTTTGAATATATGGTCTTATCCAAATATAACACCTTCTTTCACGTTTGTAGTGTCCCTTACATGAAATTACAAAGAGGACTTCTTTGGACTTTCTTTCAACAATGGCTCTCTTCTTGCTATAAATACTAGAGATAGAAATAAATACTAGATTTGTGGAGTCCATGACTATATAAGCTGTCCTGTCAACAAATCCTCCTGAGCTGTAGATCTTTGCAGTTCCTCCAGAGTTACCATTGGCCACTTGGTTGTTTCTCTGACTTATGCTTTTTGTTCCCAGTCCATCTGGTCTGTTACGGTGGGCATCCATGTGTATGTAGGTTTGAAATGAGTAAAAATTTCCAAGCTTGGGATATTGTTTTACAAACTAACCCTGCTTTAAACTTCTCCACTGCTGTACCGCTGACCTGTCTGGTGTGTCCCTTGGTCTTCATGTTTCAGAAATGATCTTGCACTACTTATGTTGCTTTATCACATGAAATCCCAAGAAAATACATTGAAGTTTGTTCTTGTAACGTAAGAAAATGTGGAAACGTGTGGAAGGTATGAATACTTTAGCAAAGCATTGTATATGAAAACAGTTGTTGCATACGCTACAACAATTATTAATGAGGTGCCCTAATCCTGTATTAAATTCAATCATTAGCATTGAGCTTCTCCTGTTAAAGTCTTGGCATTAACTAAACAACCTTTTCACAGAATCTTTAACAAATATCGTTTTTGTGGAAGGTTAAGGTTTTAATTGTTCATTTAAAAGTCTTCTTAATTTCTTTTTGTAAACTATAGTCCTCTAATGGACTGTAGAGACAGTAAATAAACAATGGACCAAGCTGCCACTAACATCTGCTGCTTTTAGAAGAGATGTTTTAAAGTAAACAGTTTTGTACCAGCATTGTACCATCACACAACAAGCAGACTATCTTTGTGTATCAGTTGCAGGTTACTTATAAAGAAAACAACAACAAACATCATCTTTATAATGTCAACAACAGAGCCATTGTGCTTGTTTACCTGTTCGTCTGACCCGTCTGTTGTTACCATGGTAACTGAGTGAGCACCTTGCGTTGCCAATTCATGAGCTGGGATGGTTATGGTTGTGCCTTCTTGGGTTACCATGGTGATTGTACCACCCATAGCTTGCAAGTCTGCCTCAGATATGCTGACCTTATGTGAGGCAAAACATATAGACCAGAACTTTTAACATTCACAGTGAATCATCCAGAACCTTTAATATTACTGACGTTTTCCGCGGTTCAGTTGTCTTTAGTGAACACAGAACAGATGAAGAGTTAAGATCCTTTACTGGCATGTATATACACAGATTAGCTACTTCCATCAATGTTAAACATTAAACAGCAGCTGAGGTTTGTTGCAAATTTAAAAGCAACCTTATATGTAACAGAGCTAAGAGAACCAGATGTTTATCATCTGGTTTATCAAATTTCAAACACCTTAGAGCTGACGTTAACAAATCCTATCTTTATAAGAACAACTGGTTCTAATGATAATTAGAAATATTTTAATTAAAGAAATATTTTAACTAGGAAAAAAGTATCATATAGTATTACTAGATGAAAATATCGGAACTTATTTAACAGTTTATTTGAACAGCAATAATCCAGATGTTATCTAAGATCAGTATCCAGAAACCACAGGCGAGTCCAATACAAATCTTTTTATCTAGAATATTCATTAGAATTCAGTGTAATTTATTACAAACCCAATTCCAGTCCAATACAGTACCTGTTGTGTTCCGTCTTCCTGAGTTACCAAGGCAACCTGCTGCTGGCCGGAGATGTCCGAGGACTCCACCTGAACCGGTTCTGAGCCGGAGTCGTCTGCTTCAACCACAGTTGGCGTGTAGCTCACATTTGGATCATCAATGGCATCTGAAATATTATTTGAATTCTATCAATTAGTTTGATTAATTTCCATCATCGACGCCAATCATCTCCACCATACTGACGCAGACCTGCTGGCGGTTCGAAGTAGGCCTCCTGCTCCTCTTCTATGGGCTCTGTGTCGTTGTGTGCTGTGCGTTTATGCATGGCGAGTGTGGAGATCTGCTTGTAGGTTTTGCCACAGTGGTTGCAGTTGTAGGGTTTGCAAGGCGTGTGGACAACATGGTGTTTATAAAGGCTGGAGTACTCTGTGAAGCGCTTTTCACAGCCAGGCACTGTGCACACATAGGGCTTCTCTCCTGGAGAACAAATGTTTTGGTTAATTGTAAAGCAGCGACAAATATAGTCTAAGAATTAAAATGTGCAGCAAGTGTAGAGAGATGCACCTGTGTGAATCCTCATGTGGTTCTTGTAATTAGTGGCGCTGGCGAATGAGCGTCCGCAGCTGGGCTCGGAGCAGTAGTACGGTCGCTCCCCGGTGTGTGTTCGGATGTGAACTTTGCGGATGTTGGACGTGGTGAACGACCTGCCGCAGCCTTCGATTGGGCACCTGAAAGGCTTCTCTCCTGCAAATGATGGACATAGAAAGACATACTAAGCAATTGCTTTGGCATGTTATATCTCCACGCCATTAAAAAGCTTCTCAAGCTGGATGAATGAGGCCTTGAAGGATCTCAAATATGAAAGTTTTGATTAGTCCAAACATTCTGACTGTTGGAAAGTTTGAATTTAAATTTAAACAGCTGCAGTTTGGCATCAGGTTCATCATCAGAACCGCGTGTGTTCCCTCCAGCACTGTGAGTTCTGTGGAACATTTAAACAACTCCTCGTGTTGTTCTTCCAATCTTTGCTGGTCTTGTTATTTAAAAAGTCGTTTATATATATATATATATATAACTAGGGGCTGTCAGTTTAGGCTAAAATGTGATCATTTTAATAACACACACTCCTCAAAAAGGATCTTTTGTACCAAACTGAAGTCTTGAGGCAAAGCATCAGTTACCAGCATTGTCCTTCAGCGCTGACCAGCCAGCCCAAAACTTCATACAAAACAAACAAAAAAAGTCCCTATCAGATCATCCTTTCATTCAATGACTTACATACTTTATATTCTTTATACCTTGGTATGAACTGAAAGACCCCGACAAAGATTGGAGGATTGAGATTGATCCACCCCTATGAACCTTAAGGGACAATACAGGACTGCAGAACAAGTGTGATGTATTACAAAGCAAAGACTGCAGCTGCAGCACAGTCCAGGAGTACAAACAGAACGGAGGCATCGTATCATGTCTGATCTGTGAAATATGTTGATCAGCCAATCTGATGCAGATAACATGAGGACTGTGCACAACAACTTTGCTTGTATTTAAAGCCACGTGTAAAGATTTGCAACACAGAGATCTGCCAGATCGGCCCACAGGAAAACGCTGTCAGATGCAAGCCGTGTCTCTTGGATTCAGCAATCCCAGCAACATTAGCTGAAGGCTCTAGTAGCCTGTGATCTCGTCCGATCGCCTTGTATGATGTGAAAGGACAAAGTGATCCGTTTTGCGAGTTAAAGGTTGAATGCTTATTTCGGAACATTAGCTACGTTTACATTCACAGAATTTCCCGATCGGATTAAACTGTATTCGGATTATAAAACAAAAAAATAATCGGATTGTACCTTTTATATGGACATAAGTCATCAGGAATAAAACAGCAGATCGGACTAAAAATGTGTTATGTAAACTTGCTGAAGGGATTTTCAGTACGGTGACTGGTGCTTTAGCTACGCTAGGCAAGCTAACTGCTAAACTTAGATGCTAGAATTTTTGTGGTTTTGCATTTGTAAAACCCTCTCACAAAGCCGTCTGATGTCACCATTTACTTTTAATATAAATTATTAGCCGGTAACTGCACGAAGCCTAGAAAAAATATTTTGAATGCTGTTCTTGCATTACATTTCTTAAAGAGAGATCAGAATCAAGAAAATGTGGTTCAGGAAGGTCAATGCTTTTCACAAACCAAATTCTAATAAGCACATCTCTGTTCTCTCCCTTTCCCAACCACAATATGCACATTTTTGCACCTTTTAAAGACTACAGCAACAAAGTTATTTTTAGTGGCCAAGTTTCTAACTCTGTACCTGTATGGGTCCTGGTGTGCTTTTGAAGGTCTCCGGAGGTTTTAAAAGACTTGCAGCAGCTGATCTCCTGACATCTGTATGGCTTTTCCCCTGTATGTGTCCGCGAGTGACTCTTCAGTCCATAACCTTGCATTGCCACAAAAATCGATAGTCAGGGAGGCTTTTTGTTTCCTGGTGAATTATTCCTCTGTTGCAACAGCCGAACAACACTTCACTGCATTTGCTTAGTTCACCCTAACTGATATCCTTCAACAGCTAACAGAAGACATTTCTTGACAACAGAAATTATGGGATAAACAATAACAAAATAGGTCATGTGAAACAGATAAACTATAAACAATGACTATGAGATTAAACACCAGCTTGAGAGAATATCAATCAGCTACCTGTTGCAAACTTCTTTCCACAGCCCCGATAATCACAGATGTACGGTTTGTCACCAGTGTGCGAGCGCTCGTGTACCTGCCAGATGTGAACACAAAACTCTGAAGTGGTACAGCTGACAGATCAAAGTCGTTTTCCACAACATGCTGCAAGAGTATCCTCTTCTGAAAATAACACTCTTGATCAGCAGCAAGCGGCGAGAACTAGGAATACTTATATATGGCAACAGACAAGCAAAACGAACCTTAAGGTGGTGGGCAGTGGTGTAGAGCTTTCCACAGCCTTCATATTCACAGCGGAAAGACTTTTCTCCAACAGTTGTCACTCTTGGTTGCCTGCTGTCTTGACCCTGTAGCACAATCTGAAGAAATTTGCAGAAAATCAAACTGAATATCTGATTTCAACAGAGAGGTTAATAGAAAGAAAAACACAAAGATATGTCACCCTCATGTGGACACCGTTGTCTGTTTCCACTCTGCCAAAAGACCCCAACGGGTGCTCCACATTCTCTACCTGAGGAGGAAAAAATGAGATATCTTTTTATAGAATGTGCATGTTAGCTATTTCTCTAAATATCTGTTATTCAGAATGTATTATGTAATTACTTTTTACTAGCGAATACTTAATAATAGTTTTTTACAGAGTAATGTAACAGAAGGCAACAACCCTGAGAGCCCACACTAAGCTAAGCAGACTGCAGCCACAGCAGTACAGTCAGTCACCTTGGTGCCATAATGTTCAAGCACACTTATGGTGTCTGGGTCGATGGATGTGGCTTCAGCCTGCACGTCTGCTATGGTGCCGTCAGCCTGGATGGCCAGGATGGTGTTGGGCTGAGGCATGTGCACCGTGTGCTGGATGTAGGCAGTGCTTCCATCCTCCAGCTGTACCTCCTGCAGGCCGTTATGGTCATACGTTTCTACACAGAAAAAAAGAGGAAGGGTAGCTTAAATAGCCGAACGTGGAACCCGGCTTCTGTTCAGTAATAAACACCAATAAGGTCAGCGAGAACCGCTTGTTTCTTGTTTCAATTTAAATCTTAGGCATTCTTAGGATCCTACTAGGCATATAATATACACTAGGGCTGCATAATATATTGCGAAGGGTAGCAATATCATTGTGTGCTATGATAGTATCCCAAAGGACTGTTTAGAGTGCTATAGTTGTTGGCTAATATATGCCAAGTGTTATAAACTTGCATTTTACAGTAAGTAATATTTAGAAGGTTGGATTTTGCTGTGCAAAATACTAAAGGTCACAGAGTGATGGAAGCACAGATGAAGAAGAGAGGAATGAAGAAAAAAGGCGTATATCATAACTGACATCAACACTGCAAGAGTAAAAAATTGTTTAAATATTTTTGGAGTTTGGGATTCATAATATTGACAAATAGTGTACGAGTTGGACTTGAAAGCACCATAGAAGTGCAGCTGGTGGGAAAACACCTCTGGAGGGACAGACACTGTGCTGCTGTATGGTCTCAGTTCTGCTGCTAAAAACTCCCACAGAGTTCAGGTCTGGTTGAACGCTAAGAGCAGCTGAATGGCATGCGTAGGAATGGTACCGAATGCAGTACTTTTATAGGTTAAATGTAAAATCAAACCATGTTTGAACCATGTTGTACCATGTTTCAGTACCTAAACGCATCATTGTGACACTGAGGGAGTAGTGGAAGAGTGGGCGATGACTCCATGCCAAACATGAACACAGCACTGAAAGCACAAGAGCGCAAGTCAGTAGCCGCTGGTACCGTCAACAAAGCATGGCTGATAGAAAGCTCCTGAAAGTAAGGCTCCACTTTTCAAAATGTGATGCAGATTAATGCGCTTTCTGCGAAGTACAAAGCGAGCGGCGAGAATACTTCTGATCTGAGGAAGCACCTGGTCAACCACCAGATTTTTCTCAAGGGTGAAGAGCAATTTTCATCAGCCTCAGATCTACAGCTACAACTCCTGCATTCAGCACCGTCAGCACGGCTTCATCCGTTAGCGGCTCGTCGTCTGCAGCCAGAAATGTTGGAAACAACTGAGATGTTACAATACAAACAGCTGGATGTTGTTTTCATATATTCATCAAGGTTTAGATAGAGAAATAAATATGTTAAATTGAAAAAATTTGAGATTTTATTATTAAACGAATGAACATTTATTTATTCAAATGTGAAAGGTATCCATCCCTAGTCATACCCGAATGAGAATCTGTACGGTTTTCAAATAGCAGACACTGGATATAGTGGGCCATAGAGTTCTGCCTGTACCGTTACACTCTGCACATTATTTATGTCAAAATTCCAGACTTTTACAGACCTAAATTTCCAATCGTCTTGCTTCTTTTTTTAGACCATTTTAAAAACCACAGGTAAAAATATAAAGGTTCACCGAGAAGTTATGCCAGATGTTTCTACATTGGTCCGATTTTAAATATGGAAGCTGAAAAAAAAAACTAAGATTGGAAGGAAGGAAAGAAGGAAGGAATTCAGACCTGGCAAATACTTAAAGCAAATGAAACACCTTTCGAGATGCATTAGAAACCCTGAGAAAATAGCAGATGATGGAATACTCTTGCTATAAAAGTTCTTTCCACATCTCTGTATGTACTATGGCCTGTCTCGAGAAGAAAACTTCTATCATTCTAGCTTTCTACTGAAGTCCACACAAAGAAGACGGTTTACCCTTGGGTGTGTGAATGTAGGCCGTTGTTCCGTCTTCTAATTGAACAGCCTGCCCGTCTTCAAGCTGTAAACTGTCTCCTCCTACAACAGTGGGTAGACAATGGTCACTTCCACCTCAGTCACAGATTTTATCATAGCACAGAAGACATACTGCCACAGATCTACTTCAGACAAAACAACGATATCATATAATAAAGTACTGTTAGTGAACTATTTAGTTTCCAATTCACATAATTACAATGCAGTGATTCTCTTACTACTGAGATAATGCAGGATTTATATTTTACCTGCTTTAGGCATGGACACATGCTGAACATAGGCAGCTGAGCCATCCTCCAGCTGGATCACCTGACCGTCCATGATCTGTCCATCAGAGAAGGAACCTTTGGAGTCATGTTGGATGTAAGCGGTGGAACCATCTGCGAGAGTAACAGCCTGCAGGCTCACAGTGTCCATGTTCTCCATCTGATCCCCTTTTGGAAGGTTAGAAGACAAAGACTCTAACGTTTGATCTATGTTTAGGTTTAAGTGCTTATAGCCTCCTGTTGTTAGTGTTTTTCCCAGCAATTAATTAGTTATACAAGCATCAACCACTGCCAGTGAAGTCTGGGAACTCACCTGCCACCGTCACAGCCTCTGTCAGGCAGAGGGTAACTGGCTGCCCGTCTGCATCATGAAACTCTGACATTCCCTGGGAGTCCCGGTTTATCTGGGCCAAGAGCATGCTTTAGCTGCTGGGGTGACAAACGGAGCAGATTCAACTCTGGTGCTCACAGATCAGCAAACACACACGAGCTCTGAAACCTGACTAAACATCTGACCAAATGATGAATGTCAAATTTGTCTGTTCGTGCCACATACGCAACATTTGCCTTTTTAGATATACAAGTAAGATCATTTGGTGTGGTTTATAATCTTGTAATTCAGTGTTAATGTGCCAACGTATGTGCTGGAACCAAATCAGACATTCATCTGCAGAGTTCCAGGAAACAGAAAAAGGTCAGTTTTAGTCTCCTCTGACCAGGGCACCTTCTGTCACATTTTATCTGATTCCTTTACATTACAGATGGAACCTCTGATGGCTTTCTTTCAGTAATGGGTTCTTTCAAAATGCCCAAATTTGTGGAGTGCACAACAAATAGCAAATCTTCGCAGCTCCTCCAAAGCACATTTACCACATACACGGGTCTCTGCTTCACCAATTAATGCTCTTCTTGCCCACCCTGTCAGTTTAGGTCAGGGGTCTGCCATCTGTGGCTAAATGTGATAAAGACCTAACTAATGTTTTTAAATACAGATATAATAACAAATGCCGTTTTTCAGTTTTCTCCAGGAATAATTGCAGTGAATTTCCACAAAACAAACTAGTAATGTGTCTTTTTAGATCTACTTTTTGTGACAGGCTGAAAACTATGTGCTTTTTTACAGATATTTAAACAAACATCAACACCACTTAGAAGAAAAGGTATCCATCTTCTTTTTGCCTTTTCATTTTAAAAGCTAAAACTAGAAATAAAATGGTTGTTCCCCAGAAATGACAACCAATTCCCTGTAGTAGATATTTATAAAATATTATAGGTAGTCTTTTTTCAAAAGCACAATAACATTTGCTGCTCTAGGCAAGTTTTATTTAGCTGTACTGAGGACAAAAAGGGCTCTTTGAATTGAAAAGGTTGGGGACCCCTGGTTTGGGTGCACATCCACATCTTAATACGGTCGTACCATACAATGGGTTGATCTGGGAGATTTTTAAAACATTTAATATTGTTTTATAACCTAACTCTGCTGTCCACAACTCTATCTGTTACTTCATGATGCATAATTTTAACAAACCTCTGAGACTTTCACTGAACAGCTGCATTTATACAGAGTTTAAATTGTACACATATGGACTAGATTATTAGGAGTATTAAAGTAGAAACTTGAGTAATACCTTACATCACCTTTAAAGATTTTTATTTGGTAAAGAAAAATGTGCAGATTTGTAACCGAGCCATTTACTTTCCACTTTACAACTGCTAGTTGGTGCTGGACTATGCCATAAAACACATGGAGGTTTTGTGGTTATGTGCCAAAATGTGAAAAGGTATGAGTATTTTTCCAAGGCATTGTAAGTCATACATATTGGTTGTGTACTAATTAAATTACTGACTGCAATATTAGGGAATCTGTCATTTATTTCCAAATAATGGACGTACAGCTGTCAGCAAACGTCACAGTCGGGAGCATTTAATGAACTTTTACAAGCATTAATAAAGCAAGTGCTCTCCAACCACATGGTCAATTTGTCACTTCCTTTGAGACGTTTAACAACGCTTTTTAATACAAACAGGATGTAAACAACCACTGGATCTCTTAACTGCTTGTTACTGTTATCATTCTGGGATAATGACTTCTTGGTGCAGTGCGAGGACGGTCCTGAATAACTAAGGGTGCTTAACGTAGCTGCAAAAAGTAACATAACCTGGGACGACTGGGGAAAACTTAACGCGGCTACATAATTAGCCACACAGCCCCTCTGTTCTGGCGCTTGTTGATTTGTAGTTCCAACTGGTTAGCAACGATGGGCTACAGCTATGACTTGCGTCATTTTCCATTTTTAATGGCGCTTGATACAAAAAAAAATGGTTAAATGTGTCTACTGAAGGACATGCCGGTAGAATACCACAGTGGTAAATAGTCTAACAACTCGGTGCAGCACCCGTATGACCGATATGTCAAACGGGGTAAGCTAACTAGTTAGCTTGTGAGCTAACGTCGCAGCTATGTACGCCAATCGGTGCTGTCACGATTTGTTTGGCGGCAGAAAGCAAATGTTTCCTGGACGCTGCGGTCGATAAGGTCGCTTTTGTTTTTCTGAGCTGCTTCGTGGCATATAAACGGACAATAAGTGAGAGTTAGAGCCAAGCTAGCTGTCCCTAATAAGCTCCCAGACAAGTTTGACCAACTAGCAACAGAGAAGGAAACAAGACCCAGGAATCCATGAGCTAATATATGATTTAAGCATTTCCCTCGCTACATGTCTATGCATTTATTCATTTCAAAGCATTTCTCCCAACTCCAGCCGAATCCCTTCCCACAACCTGTCACTCCCACTAGCAACAGAAATGGCTGTGGGAATAATGCACACTGGGTAAAAACCAATTTATATACTAACCTCCGAAAATTTCCAACAATTCCTCCTGTTCGACCACCATGCAACAGTGCAGGAAACGACCAGCGACGTTCACAAACCAGGAACATGTATGACACCGCAACCTTCCTAGTGTTGTCCCGCCTATTGTTCTACCACGAGATATGATTGGTTAGTTTTTTGTGAAGTAAATTCCTATTGGTCCGCCTAGTTGTCCCTCTGCCACGGGAGTAGTAATTCAGCCTCCCGGGCCCCTGGCAGACGCCATTCCGCGCCGGTTTTCGTATTGTCTCAAGCTTTCCAGTGTAACTGCGCCGTGTCATCGCGAAAAATAAATATTTAAACTTTTAAACAATGCAACGGATAACCGACTCTGCGGATCCCTTGCCACGCTGCGACGCAAACTAAAGTTAAAATGATTTTGTCGCAGCATAAATGTAGACGTGTGCGCAGGTTTATCGGCATCCATGTTGAAAACAAGGTCGTGTGGGAAAAAAGGGGAATGTGGGCAATGCAGTGAAAAGAGCCTGAATGGAATAACATGTCCGTGGAGTTGACACACGGCAGTGGAGACTACACAAAGCGGATCTGACAAACGATGTATTGCATATAATATAATATAATATAATATAGTATAAATGATATTTAAACAAATAGAAATGAGGAAGTCTATGTGCACAACAGCACATAAAGGTGTTTTGCTGCAACATAATGTGACTACCATAAGCTACAAATAATGTAGTTCAGGATTGGATTATAAATTCGAAGTGTTTTTTTTTTGTTAGCTCTCTTATTTCCATAAAACTATTTCTAAAATATATATTTATGAAGAGCTCTTCTGAGGATCTTTTATACATCCCCTTTGCCCTGATTAAAGAGGATTGATCAAAAACTGAAATAAAGAATTAAGGTCATGGGTAGAGAAGTTATCTCGATCAAAAGTTGAATGGGAAGTCAAAAACAGTGGCAGTGGCAAGCACACACTCTCCATCTCCATTTTATTATTGTTAATTAACTACTAATAACTTAAAGAAAAATCTGATATAAAACAATGCATGCAAATTTAGAACCTAAACTTCCAATGTGTAACAAAATTAAAATGCAGTGTGAGATAATCTGATAGTATCCTGGGCCTATAAATGATAGTAATAACATAACTAGAACATCATTAAAGATGAGATACTGCTTAAAAAAAGCAAACTATTTGTAAATTGTATCAATATCTCTTTAAAAGAGTAGACATTTAATATTTACAGTGGGTCTTAACCACATATTCCCCTGTTATAATGTGATGTACAAGATGAGACCATGGTAGATTATTTTAGAACTTTTCCCACCTTTAATGTGGCATTTATCCTGATCAATTCAGCTGAAAACCACATCGGTTTGGAGAAGAAATGCAACCTAAAAAGGGTACAATAACCAAGTGCACAAGAGTACACACCTTAAATTAATAGATTGTTGAAAAAACAACTTTTATTTCATTTTCGGCATTTAGTTTTATTGGCTACACACCTAACATCAATTATAGATATTCTGGTTTATCAAAAATAAAGCATGACGGTCCTAGTAGAATCTTCCTGACATTTGCTCATCTGCATCCTTAAGCCAAAGCCATAGTTTGCAGAAGTGTGACAATGGCTCCAAAGCATCATATTGTACAAAGGTATCAGTCAGGAACAGAGCAGAAAAGAGGCAGACAGCAACACTGAAGGCACCACAGACATCTCCAGCAGTAGTTGGTTGTTTTCTGCGTGTGAAATTAATCTCCTGTTTCTACATATGTATGTGCTGAGGAGTAGAGCTGGAATACAGACACCATTTCTTCCAAAGAAAAACACCCAACCTCCCTTAAATCCCCCAAAACATTGTGGGAGAATGTGCTATGGCCTGATGAACCAAGCTTGAACTTGGGCCCAGAATCCAAAAGGTAGGCCCGACCCCAAACAACACTGATCTTTACTAAAAAAGAACATTACACCCACTGTTAAAAGAATAATCAAAATATGAGGTTACTTTTTACATTTAACTGTGTTGAAATTTCTTTTTAAATTACTTATTTACTGGAACTCTGGATTTTGTTGATGTGGATGAAACTGAATCATTCCAAATTCTAGTCAGTTTGATCCAAAACCTTTATACTAGGAAGTTTTGAAATAAATTTGAAGATGGGTCGACTTTTTTAACAGCACAGTGAGACTAAGAATACATCCAAATCATCAAAACACTGACTTAATCAGAGGAAAATCGAAGTTTTGGAACTTCTTCTCTCACTCACCCCTCCATTCCCCTGGGTAGGGTAGGTGGCTGTTCATCTACCAGAGGCCTAGGAGCCTGTGGGTCTTTTGCAGTATCTTTGCTGTTCCTAGATCCTAGTTCCAAATCTCGTGAGTAGCGGGTTGCGGTTTTTGGGCTTGTCTTTAACGTGAAGTTGCATATTTGGCCTTGGCTTTCTTTCTGAGTGAAATCTCTTGATTATCTCCCATCGCCCCACAATAAAGAAAACACGAGTGGTAGGTAGATTGTTCTTTCCATGCTCCCGGTTCCAGACCCCAAACACACACGCAGGAGCCCAGAATGACACCATCAGAATGAGTTGCATAAGTGGGGAAAATAGCAATGGTGTATTGTAGTCCAAGTAAATGCTGTTTTTACATCTTTTTCATCTGTGCCAGGCTTTAAGCTGATTTTTACATATGTGACTTCTGACAAGGAAAGAAACTAGGCCTGTTTAAAGTTTAAAGAAAGTTTGTTTTTATTGACTGAGTTTACTTTCATTTTGGTTTTATGTATGCAAAATGCACTTTTCTTTTCATCAGAGTTTGAAAGTAGTCGTTATTCAGAATTTAAATCATTAAAACATTTCATGGTGAAAGTGATTAGCATAATTGTGCTGGTGCTTTTGTATAATGCCATCATAATTGTATACATTTGTACTGTTTACAAATGGCCTTTTTTTTACACAGTGTGGTGGGTTGCCTGTTGGGCTTGTTTTCATAGAACTGGTTACTTGTTTATCTCACGGGATCTGGCAACACTGAACTCGACTGGCATTTGCGAGAGAACACCAGAACTGGCAGGTCGGCACTGGCGCCCTGTTCTTGTGATAGATGAGAGCAGGTTCACTCTGGACTCATGTGACAGTTGTGAACGGGTCTGAAGAAGCTGTTTGGTGGTGAGTCAGTGTTGGTCTGGGCAGGCATCTCCATGGAGGGACACAGACCAGGAAAAACGCACCCTGACTGCCATTAGGTATCAGGATGAAATCCTTGGACCCATTGTTAGACCCTTTACTGGTGCTGTGGCTCCTGGGTTCTTCCTGCCACCCATTCCATATCAGTATGGATATCCAGTATGATTATTTTTCCCCAATTTAAATCTGATATGTTTTAAAAGTGTTCCTTTAATTTTTTGGAGCAGTGTATAAAGGTCAGTTATGAGTTTATTTGCTACATGGAAGTATGATGAGCCAGAAAATTTGTTGTAAAGAATGGAGATTTAAAGGGGACATATCATGCAAAATTCACTTTTTTACCCTTTAAATACATTTTGTTGTGTACTTGGAGTCTGTAGGAATGTAGAAAAGTTGAATTTAGTCTCTCCAGGTGTTGTGGAGATATCTTTATATTCTGTTTGGGTCATATTTTTCGGTTGGTCGTTGGGTGTATTAACCCACACAAATCATTACACTGTCCCACAGCATCAGAACCTCTTTGAAGTATCTGGTTTGTTGTTATTTTTCATGGAAATGTTCTCACATCAGTGGGGGAATTCCTATTTCCTCCACTTCAAGGACGAGTGCCGTCAGCAGCCTCCACCAGTATCAAGAAAGATTTGCTGAAAGACTTCATCTGATTAAGGGGTCAGTTCCTTCCGTCTATAGAGACGACGGACACAGTAAGGCGGTAAGCTGCAAGTAACGCTAAAATGACAACAAACTTTAACTTTATTGTGTCGATATGACGTCCTGGCCATTGTGCTGATAGCAGTAGCATCGTGCCTTCTGCTTATGTTAGTGCTGTGTGTTGCTTTTAGCTCCATGAGGACTGAACCGTACTGCATGTTTTAAATATTATTATTAAATAAACAGTTTAGCATTGTTTTTGTCTTGTTTCTGTGCCGCTGGATAATTCTATCTCTGTTATCAAACTTCAAAAATGGCTGAAGGGGTTAAAGTGGAATGCTCTTTGACCTGGAGGGGGGCAGCGTATGAAGTGTCTCAACAGCGTTTAAAGAGGCGGCACCAAAACGAGTTGCACTCAGTTGCACCTCAGAACAGGGGTAAAAGAGGAGCCTGTGGAGCTACAATGACAAGGACTTCAGACCAGCGCATTGCAGTTCCACTTTATATAGACCTTAACTGAATAATTTAAGTGTAAAGAGGAATGATTTCAAAGCATGATATGTCAAAGTGTCTTATTATACAGATAATCTTAATATGTGGTTTGAACGATATTCATGTATATATAAATTTCTTATAACCTTGTGACACAGCATGAATTATTCAGTGAAAACATTCTGTGTTGTATATAGTCAGTTGTTGGAGGGTTTATTTTGAAGGTTCAGAGCAGAAATTAATTCTCACACTGTCTAACTTGCCTGTGTTGCTGTCACGGTGGAGAGTCTCCCTCCTCCTCTACAAGACGTAATGCCTCGGGTTTTCCTCGTCTCGGCTGCAGGCAGGACCAGAACAGGAGGAAGGGCTCACACAAACAGATCTGCGTGTTTCCTCACACCCAGCCTTTATCATGTTTACAGGGATGCGGGCGGAAAACCGGAGCAGCTCAGAGGTCCTGGATGCTGCGACACTGAGGCAGCAGAGGAGGCTGAAACAAGCAATCCAGTTCCTACACAGAGACTCTGCTGATCTGCTGCCTTTGGATGGACTGAAAAAACTCGGGACTTCCAAGCAGGGAGTGAGCCTCATTTCAAAGGCCTCGAGTTATATGAGGCAATTTATAATGAGTGCAATATCCATCTCACTAACAAATTATCTCCTCTTTTTTTCTGTGTCTTATTCTTTAGGGTGTTATGTAATCAGGATCAGAATAGCCGATATATTGCAAAGATCATTTTTAGTTGAAGGGATCTACATTAATTTACTCAAAATGCTTCTATTATCAAGGTTTATTTAAATTAGAAATCTGTTTGTCCGGCTTCTTCTGGGACAGCTATTCTGTGACTGTGTTGTCTTTGTCTCTGCTGCAGCAGCCGCACAATATTCTCAAGAAGAGGCTGCTGGAGGCCAAGCTGTCCCAGGGCAGGATTGACACACGAGGGGTAACCCCAAACAGTGGAGGAGTTCAGATGAGCTGTCGGCAGTTCTCAAACGAGGATGAGAAGGAAGAGGGCGAAGACATATTCTGTTTATCTTGTAAAGTGGGTGGAATCTGTACTGTATCTTTATGCAAGCATTCACTTCCCAATAGCTTTTTCACCTTTAGTCACTTTACAACCACAAACGTCAAAGTGTTTTATTGGGATTTAATGTGTCAGAACAACACAAGGTCATGCACAACTAGGAAGTGGAAAGAGAATGATTTTTGACTTTCAAATTTTTATTTACCAGTAAAAATCTGAACATGGCATGCATATGTATTCAGTGTCTTTACTCCCTGAAAATATGCACTGTTACTAAAGTGACCTAATTACTAGAGTCCACTTGTGTATGTTTTGATCTCAGAATGAATCCAGCTGTTCTGCGAAGGCCTCAGAGGTCTGTCAGAGAACATTAGTGAACAAACAGCATCATGTAGACTAGGGAACACAGCAGTCAGTCAGAGATAAAGTTGTGGAGAAGTTTAACAAAGGGTTAGATTATAAAACAATGTCCCAAACTTCAAATATTTCAGGGAGCATTGTTCAATCTGTTATCTGAAAATGGTAAGAGTATGTCTGACCTATACACCTGCCAAGTCATGGCTGTTTATCTGGCGAGTATTACTCATAGAAACAGATAAAAACAGATATAAATATCCTCAGTGAAACATGGTGGTGACAGCATCATGCTGTGGGTATTCTTTTCTTCAGCAGGAAAAGGAAAGCGGCAAGGTGGCACAGCTGGTAGCACAGTGTTCTTGCACCAAGAAGGTTCTGGGTTTGAATCTTGGCCTGGGGTCTTTCTGGATGGAGTTTGCATGTTCTCGTCCTGCATGTGTGGGTTCTCTCTGGGTACTCTGGCTTTCTCCCAGTTTAAATATATGACTGTTAGGGGAACAGGTTATCTTAAATGGACTAAAGATAGGCATGACCCAACAAAGGTGATGGACTCTTATTTTCACTTCACAATAATATGTTAGGTTTTGTTGGTCTATCACATAAAGTACTTTGAGGTTTGTGGTTGTAATGTTTAATGTGGAAACGTTTTGGGGTTATGAATTATTTGGCAGGGGACTGTGATGTAAACAAATCCCATTTCTATTGATATATTTCTATTAATTGTGAACCTTTATCTGCTTCTCTTGTTGCAAGTATTATTTTTCTTCCTCTGACAGCCATGTTGTCCTTGTTACAGTGTTTTGGACAGGAAGTTACGGTGCTGATTGACACAGGCTGCAAGATGAACCTGATGTCTTCGTGGACTGTGGACAGATTAGGGTGAGTGGAATTCCCGCTCATTTCCATCAAAAAAACAAGTTGAAACACTTCAATTTTCTTCCTCTTTAAGACTGAAAGTGCTGGTCGAGGAGAATAAAATGGACCTAGGCCAGCTTCCGTTTCAGCGAAAACTTTGCATTGAGGGATTCATCAAGGAGCTCAGTTTGACCATTGGAGGACTCCGAATAATGTCTTCATTCTTTATAGTCGGTGAGGAAAAGAATGATGTAGAGAAAAGTAAAAAAACATATTATAGTATGTTATCTTGTCATAAAATCATTCTCCATTTATTACATCTATTTTCAGAAAGCACCAAACCACTCATGTCTCTGGGCAGCAAGACATTAAAATCACTCAAGGTGAATCACTACCACTTCCTCTTGATAATCCTCCTGGAGTAGGAGGACATATTATGAAGGTTATGTGTGATTTACTTGTACAACACCCCTTGCATTTGTTGGCACCCTTGGTAGGTATATTCACTATGCAATTGTAGCTCTGGGAATTGAGATGGCCATGCAAGAAGGTTGATTAGGTGTCTGATGAACCATGTCTGTGTTGATTTGGCCTCGTGTTTTGGATCATTATCCTGTTGAAAGATCCATTGATGAGTTATTTATTCTTCTCACTGAGACCCGCTGAATTGTCTAAATGACCAGGAATTTGCATTTTAAAATGTTTCCCAGGCCCTTTGGAAGACATACAGGCCCACAACATCACTGGTCCTTTGCCATACTTCACAGTGTGCAGGAGGTGCTTTTCTATATGATTCTTTCTTCCAAACCAGACCCAGTTTGAGTTTTTGTTGCCAAAAACCTGAATTTTATTTCTCATTTGATCAAAGGAAACAGCTCCAGTTGAAGTCCTAGTAGGGTTGAGTAAACCCCACATACTGTAATTAGATTTGTGACGGTATAACAGAAAAAAAACGTTCTCATGCTGTGCCTCCCAGACAACCGATTGATACTCTCTTATAGTTCTTATGGAGACTGGGTGACGTTAGCATACCATTCTTTGCTGCAGTTCTCTAACTGAGCACTGGAGATTTGTTTAAGCTCCTTTACTATCCTGCTCACTGTGCATAACAAAATAGCTACTAATCCACCCAGTTTTTTTTTTTTTTTTACATTTTAATTATTGCTCTGACTGTAGATATAGGCAACTTTAGACAAACGTATTCTTTTGTAGTCACATCCTGGCTTATGAATTGTATATTCTCTTGTCTTTCCCATTTTGAAGACTGAATAAGAAAATTGGGCCTATGTGTCAACAGGTCATATTTACCCCAGAGAAACAGGAAGTCAGTAATCCCTTATTAAAAAGTTCCTAGACACTTTGATCAACTTTAGAAATTCAAGTACAAGTTACAAAAACGCTTCAGTTACATTTATATCGTATGAACTGTTAGGAGTGCCAGACACCAAATTATTTCTGAACATGGGACGTGTTTCTGCCCCCAATGAAAATCAGTACTAAAATAAAAAAATGTGTATTTCCTTTCAAATTTTCCAAGGTAGTATAATACTGTTGCAATAAAAATATAAAAAATATTACATATAAATATTTAAATATTAAATTAAATATAAAAATATTTAAAGGCTTTTCACATTTTAGCTGGGGTTCTAATGAATTTGGAGAGTGTTTTAAATATATACAACAGAAACTGGCAGCTGATTAAGCTTTGTTATGGCATATTTTGCAACGTATATGCTGTCTGTGTTGCAGTGCGTAATTGATACAGATAAGCAGATGGTGGTGTTCGGGACACCCACAAGGGAGCAGGTTGACTTTGTTAAAAAGCCACCAAAAGAAAGGTAAGACAGTTATTTTCTATCTTTATAGCTTTACAGGGAGACTCTCAACCATGACTTCTGAATTCAATCCATTCATTTCTGCACTCATTGTGATTAACTGAAAGATTTCAATGGGTTCCAAAATCTAAAAATCACAATGTAACCAGAATATATAATTTATTGCACAGCATTGGAGTATATTTTTACATTTTAACAACAAGACAAAGCATTTTGACATTTGGCATTTTGAGTTTTCACCAAAAAGTATTAATAAAGCAAGAGAAAGCATATTTGCCTCATATCCAACTAACTACATCTTCTCTGCCTGTCCTTTTCTTCCAGTGACCTGGATTATTGATCTTCCTGGCTCAACACACTTATATACACACACACACATGCCAAAGCTGTAGTTATATAGTTTGATCAGTCATAAAAAATAGTGCCACTAAAAATACACGATCAACACTGGACGATTGTAGGAAGTGAGAATTCTGTATTTAAAGGCAACTCCACTGAGTTTTTCCTTGACAAAAAGTAAAATGGGGAAAAAACCAGTCCGGGTATTAGGGGAGTGGGTCACAAACATTTTATAACAACTATCACCTAAATAAATGGTAATACCACCATCCTGACCAACTTTTTAAAACGTTTCTATACAGAACATGACTGATTTTCTTCAGATTGTTGTACTATGCGAACAAAGAAGAAAAAAACAATAACTTTATTTACTGGCACTGTAGAGTAGTTGAAGGAGGAAGTTTCAATATCTGTTTAAGAGTTGAAATGTCTATGGTTGATCTCAGAACTATTAATGGAAGGATTCCATGAAAATAGAATTCAATGTGGGAAAGTCTGAGGTTTATCACCAACTTCAACCTCAAAATCCAATATGGCCAACTTGCATATAAAACTTGATAGTTGAAAAAAAAAGAGATTTTTTTGCTTTGGGTAATTTGTATATCCCTACATCATTTACAAATACAGTAGTATAAAAGCTCCTTTGAAACATGTAGGAGGGCACCATGTGGCTGTGTGGTAGAGTAGGTGTATATATAGAGTCTGTAATCCTCCACTCAGCTGTTGTGTGTTCGATTCCCAACCCCAGACCATTTACTGCATGTCTTCCCCTTTTCTCTTCGTCTTTCCTTCTGTCATTTCCTTCTGTCAAGCTGCTAAGAAATTAAGGCCGCTAGTGCCACAGAACCTTTAAAAAAAGTGTAGCTACAGTATTTAAAAGTACAGAATGCATATAAAAACATTGTTATTAGTTTGTATAGCTAATAGCGGTGAGCTACCCAGGTCAATAGACATACCAGTTAGCAAAATCCCCCTTTGGTTTTTAGAGTTGGAATTGGAAACAGTCAGGTTTTGTTGGATATCATGATATTCCCAAATGAAAGTCTGGACAACAAACTTTGATTTAGGAACACAGCAGTTGATTACTTGTGATTGGTTGAAGTATTTACCTACACTTTCTTCCACTTCGACAACTCAGTGCCTCTACTTATAACTTAAGGTGGCATAGTGTGATCACTCTCACTTCTTTGCTTGCTTATTTGTTGCAAAGAAGAGCCACATAGCTTCATAAAAGCACTACACTTTACACTCTAAGTGCTTCTCGGTCATGCAGCACTCTTGGACAGGCCTGATGTACAAGCTGTTACCTTTGTTCCATGCAGGTAGATAACAGAAGCTGTAGGGATGTTGTTTTTGTAATTCTTATGCAGATGTGATTATACATCATGTATCACATAAATGAGTGTTCTTTTGCCAGAACCAGTATCTAATAGTGATTGTAGATTGTAGATAATTTGTTAGCACGACGTGTTGTGTACAGATTAGGTGGACAGATGTGAAAAAATTCATTGGGACTGACAGAAATGTTGTTTTTCACAAAATCCACTCCAGCCTAGCTAGATGTAAGTTAGGTTTGGGTTTTTATTATATATCAAAGTTTACTAATAAATATTCTATGAATTTTAAGGGATCTTATTTAGAAAAGCATTGGGTTTATGTAAAGCACCAATACTAAAGATTTGACCTTTTCCAGGACTGTTATCATCCTTGAAAAATCATTGTTCAGAACCAAATTCCCTCCGCATTGCTGGGCAAAGTTGCACTTGGAGGCTTTTTCGAAATCGGTCTTTATTCATGTCTGTTTTTAGGCACAGTTGTGAGTGAACTCACTCCTTTGGACAATAGGCAAACCCACACATGAACAGTCTCAGCACGGGTTCCTTTTTGGCATGACATATGACCCATGGTAGCGCTCAACCTCAAAAGATAGTCCTTTGACCAGTGTCAGGACCCAAGCAGTACAGAGTAGAGGACACAGGTGTTGAATTCAAAAAGTGGGTTTTTATTTACCCAAAAAACATGAAAAAATGGTTAACAAAATGGGCAGGCATGCCAATAAAAGAGGTCAACTCAAGATGCTAGAGTCAAAAATCAACACTGACAAGACTCAGAGAGATACAAACCAAAGACCAACCTCCCTAACTAACACATAAGGGCCCTTAAATACAGGTTTAGCTAAACCATACACACACACAATAGGGGAAGACAAAATGGCTGCCACATAACCACAGGAAATAAATCCAAAACACCCCCTAAGGTTCCCCCCACTTGGCATGAAGCGTTTGGTTCAGTCCAATGAGGCCATCAGCAGTACTTCAGGAGTCTCAGCCCTTAGCCACACCTTTTGGCCATCAGGAAGGGAAAGCCAAACATCCAGGTAAACTCAAACAAAGAAAAGAGTATTAATACAACATAGAACTGAATTGACCTTGCAGTGTTAATATGTGTGCACTTCATATAAACATTGTAAGGTGATAGAGGAATAAACAAAGAAACTATATAATTAAGGAAAATTTAGAGTAATGACTACAAAGTAGTTAAAGGAAAACCAGATTATAGTAGGGTGTGACTCTTACCCTGTGTGGCTTGCCATCACAACCAGATGTCTAGAACACTCAGAAGGATGATTAATTTGAAAAAAAGTACCCCATCTGAGTACCCTGTAGTCAAATAGTTGGACCTCCTGCAGAATGTCAGTCTGCCCATAATGTTGTTCTTGAATAGAAGTGACTTCTTTACTGCCCTGGTTGATTTCAGGCCAAAGTCCAAATGTCTCTACCTCATTATGCATACAGAAACTCAACAGTTCCTTGCTGCCATGCGCAAGCAAGTTCTGGTGGCAACCCTATACCTTAGCTGAATCCTCTTTACTAGCTGGCCCTGTCTAATTGCTGAACTTTATGTGCTCTAAAGTATTCTTTACAGCGACTGAAACTCTCTCTCCTTGAAGATTGATGTTTTGATAAATGGTTGATTTAGATGCAATCTTAGAGGAGCAACATCCTTGCTTGTGAAACTCTTTTCATGCAAAGTGAACAGCAGACAGCGCATTTCCCTGCAGGTAGCCACAAATGAGACAGGAAGACTGATTTAAGCACCACTTCCTTACAAAGCAGTCATTCTGGTTTCTAATGAAGTCAGACAGTGTGATATGAGCTGGCCTCTCCTCATTAACGACTAACCAGGAGATCTTTGAAAATATGCTAGCAGGTCATTTTGTGATTGAGCTAAAACAGTGAAAATTGTGTTTTTGTAATTAGGCCAGTTTTTATTCATATTCATAGCCTAGCAATTTACTGAATCTCAACGGATCACTCTTAATAACAATGAAGAATCAATGCAAAATAGCTACTTTATAACAGAAGCAGAAACATTTGTGGTGAAAAAAAGGGTTTTTGTCAGTCTGAAGGCTTTTGGTCATGAATGTAAATCTTCTATATTTTATTATGTGGTCAAATTTTTTTTCTAACTTGTATTTGTATTGTTTTCACTGCCTAGGAATCTTTACAAAAGGATAGTAACACTTCAGATATGTTGTATCACATGGCTGTAGCCAAAGTACAACAATGGGTATGAAATAAAAAACTTAGTATAATTTTCCATGTCTTTTTACTGAGTTGTTTTTAAGAAATCCACACATACCATCATATTCAATGAATCTGAATCTGCATTCCGATGAGGCGTATTTGTAAGATTTCAAGGACCTTTTGAAAACAACCTTTAAACAGGTGTTAAAAATATTTTATTTCTTTATTTTAAATGTTTTTGATTGGTCTGAGGGAATATTCTAATCTTAAAAGGTTTGTTTTTATTAGCTGTGAGTAGAAAATCATACTAATTAACAGAAATTAAGGCTTGAAAACATCAGTCGGTGTGGAATTAATCTATATTTGTTGCACATAGTGAATTGGGTTACTGCTAAGAGTACTAGAGTAGTACTAAAACTTTACAAAGTTGCAAAAGTAGCCTTAGTCTTGTGATGCACCCACATGGGTTACCATGGTGACTTTAACATGGCAGTATAGTTTGGTAGCACAACACTGTTTGCTGACTGAAAGTGAACAGCCAATGCAGCAAGGTTCTCCAAGGAAACCAACATCAACAGAGATGAATCTGCAGCTGATGGAAAACAACACAAGTTTGGGTGATATAATTTCAAAGATCTGATAAACTTATATGAACTGTCTGTTTAGAGTGAATTTCTATGCAAGCCTATGTAACTACAGCATTCACTGCTTATGTTAGCATAATAGCTATTTCTGTTTTTAGCAACCTTAGTTTTAGATTTTTTTCTTACTAGTTTTAGAAGTTTTGTTTCATTTCAGCATGATAGACTGACATGGACAAGATCAAGTTAGAGGCCAATCTAGTCCAGTTGCTTACTGGCAGTCCAGGATGCAACATCACTTATGTTCTGGACGTCTCGGAGAGAACAAGAGCTGTTCTGGGATCAGTGAAACGCCTGCTGATCCAGACTCTGCTGGCTAAAGCTTCTCTTGGAGACACTTTGTTTAACATCATTACGTTCTCGAATACGGTGAGGAATCCCTGAAAATGTAGAAAGAACATGAATCACAGTTATGAAATAGTTAAATTACAGGTTTTGCTTTTCTGAGCAGATACATTTGTCAAATAGTGCAGTTCAGCTCCAGTCAGAAGGTTCCACTCGTATGTCTTAATGATATTGCGCTTTTAAGTATGTATTTAAACTGCTCTTTTTACAGGGTGAAATATTTACTTAACATGAAATTTGAATGTTTTTTAAAAACAAGAACTGGGTGCACAAGTTAGAATTGATTGTGGATGTGTTGCTTATCCACACAGCGTTTCAATTATCCAAATACTGATTAGTTAAATGTCCTTTAGCGAGTTGAACCTCAGCCACACACTTTGTGCAGCCATTAACAAGCTTCTGTGATTCTGGCTGGATATTTGACCTCTCTAAACATAGTCCAAGATCAACTACACCCAACCTGCTTTACCCCCTCCAGTTTTAAATGTGTGTTTGGAACCACTGTCTTGTTGTAACCTCCAGTTTTGTTTTACCCAAATTGTCAACCTCAGATGAAAGGAAATGAACAAGCCCAAAGCTCAAATTTACCATATACTGGAATCTGATGGACCACTAGATCTTCTGTCCACAGTGAAGCCAGTTTGACATCAACATGGACTGAGAGGATGGCCACCAAGAAAGAAGCCCCTGCTCCAAAACTAAACTTTCAAACTGAAATTTGTTGCTACCTGCTTTGACAAGCAAGATGTCTTTTGGAAAAACGTTTTAATAGAACACAATGCAAACCTTCAGGTATCTGGCAACATTGACACAAAGAATGTTTACACAAGTCAAGGTGAGACTTTCAAACACAAAAAACCTGCAACAATTTAGTAAGCATGGCTCCTGGGGATGTGTTGGGCCAGCTGTGGGCTGCACGGACTACGCTGGGCTCTGATAGGCATCCCTCCCTCTGGACTTCCCAGGGGTTAGCTCACTAGGTGGGAGGGTAATGTGCCCTCCCAACCCTGGTCCTTTCGAGTCCATGCTGCCGTGGTGGTCTGGTGCCTGCTCAGCGTTTTGGGGGCTCGGAGGGGGTCTCTCTTTCTGGGTGCTGGGTGGTCTTGCTGCGGGTGGTTGGTGTGGACCCTGGACTGAGAGGGGGACTGGGTCACGGGCTTTGCCTCTTTGGGCTGGGGCTGCTACTCCTGTGCTTCACTGGCAGCCTACCTCGGTGTGGGGCGTATAGCTCCCCGGGGGTGATGCCTTGTATCTTCTGCCTCGGGCTGCTGCAGCTTTCCGGAGCCGAGTCCACCTATCCTTTGCTGATCTTGAATGTTGTGTGTTGCAGACTTTGTACCGTCCTTGCCACTCTAACAACTGTACTATTACAGGTGACAAACTCGATCGCATACACCCACTCAACACAAACGCACTTATTTTTACACACGTACACACATGCACACCCACACACTGACACACAAATAATCCAAATGGTTGAACGTCAGACAAGCACAGATCAATAATACATCCAGGTGGCCTGCCTATTTTAGTGCTGGATCCAGTCTTGTTTTAATAAAGTCAATCATGCAATTAGGGTTCCGTCTTGAAACATCCTTTTTGTAGAGCAAATCTGCCCTGGCAGATTAACCAGCTTCTCTATACGATATGCCTGAAATGCAAACATGGGGCTTGGGGGAAAAAAATCAACAGATAGACAATTGAAACTTGGACACAAGTAAGTGGGTGTTCCAAAAGGACAATGAACCCAAGCACAATACTGGTTTGAGAATGGATAAAACAAACTACCATTAAGCTTCTGGAATGCCTCCATCCTCAAACATTTTGAACATTCCTGCAGTATGCTAAAAAACAAAGTCTGTACTGTAAAACTGCCCAATTTTACTGGGGTGTACGATTCGTGGTAAGAAGAGTGTTCAAACAATCATATACAAGTATAAACACCATAACAATAATCAGCTGTTCAGGTATTTTGGTAAGAAATATGCAAATCAACCCAAGAACAAAAAGCAAAACAATTTGCTCTGGTAAGAGAGCGGAAGAATCCATTATTCTAAAAGTAACATAAGATAGATTCCAGTCTACAAATGTACAAAGATCTTTTTATATCCTGTGGTCGGATAAAACTAAAATTGAAGTGTGGCCTGATGAACATTGTTTCATTTGTGAAGTAAGTTTGTGAAGGGACTGCTGCACTTCACAACATAGATGGCCTCATAAGGAAATATTGAAGCAACATCTGCAGACATCGGCCAGGAAGACCAAATATGGACAATGACTCTAATCTTACCCCAGAATGAGTTACAAACCACAGGGGTTGGGCAATGTAACTGAAACACCTGTCATAGTGTGGGAGGTTTCATGGCTAAATTGGACCAGCCTGGTAGCCAGTCTTCATTGATTGCACATTGCACCAGTACGAGCAGAGTGTGAAGGTTCAATTAGCAGGGTAAGAGCACAGTTTTGCTCAAAATATTGAAATGCACACAACATTATGGGTGACATACCAGAGTTCAAAAGAGGACAAATTGTTGGTGCATGTCTTGCTGATGCATCTGTGACCAAGACAGCAAGTCTTTGTGATGTATCAAGAGCCACGGTATCCAGGGTAATGTCAGCATACCACCAAGAAGGACAAACCACATCCAACAGGATTAACTGTGGACGCAAGAGGAAGCTGTCTGAAAGGGATGTTCGGGTGCTAACCCGGATTGTATCCAAAAAATATAAAACCACGGCTGCCCAAATCACGGCAGAATTAAATGTGCACCTCAACTCTCCTGTTTCCACCAGAACTGTCCGTCGGGAGCTCCACAGGGTCAATATACACGGCCGGGCTGCGATAGCCAAACCTTTGGTCACTCATGCCAGTGCCAAACGTCGCATTCAATGGTGCAAGGAGCTCAAATCTTGGGCTGTGGACAATGTGAAACATGTATTGTTGTCTGATGAGTCCACCTTTACTGTTTTCCCCACATCCGGGAGAGTTACGATGTGGAGAAGCCCCAAAGAAGCGTACCACCCAGACTGTTGCATGCCCAGAGTGAAGCATGGGGGTGGATCAGTGATGGTTTGGGCTGCCATATCATGGCATTCCCTTGGCCCAATACTTGTGCTAGATGGGCACGTCACTGCCAAGGACTACCGAACCATTCTTGAGGACCATGTGCATCCAGTGGTTCAAACACTGTATCCTGAAGGCGTTGCCGTGTATCAGGATGACAATGCACCAATACACACAGCAAGACTGGTGAAAGATTGGTTTGATGAACATGAAAGTGAAGTTGAACATCTCCCATGGCCTGCACAGTCACCAGATCGAAATATTATTGAGCCACTTTCGGGTGTTTTGGAGGAGCGAGTCAGGAAACGTTTTCCTCCACCAGTATCACGTAGTGACCTGGCCATTATCCTGCAAGAAGAATGGCTTAAAATCCCTCTGACCACTGTGCAGGACTTGTATATGTCATTCCCAAGACGAATTGACGCTGTATTGGCCGCAAAAGGAGGCCCTACACCATACTAATAAATTATTGTGGTCTAAAACCAGGTGTTTCAGTTTCATTGTCCAACCCCTGTAGCATCAGATATTAAAACTGTGAATGAACACATATGGAATTATGTAGCAAACAAAAACATGTACAAAAACTTTAAATGTTTTTATATTTTAGATTCCTTAAAAACCTCTGGGAAGTTCTTTCAAGACTGTTTGGAAAATCATTTCAGGTGACCACATCATGAAGCTCATGGAGAGAATGCCAAGAGGGCAAGAGAGAGGTGACTATTTTGAAGAATCTAATATATATAAATGTTATTTCACACTTTTTGTTTACTACATAATTCCATGTGTGTCCATACACAGTTTTGTTGCCTTTGGTGATAATCTACAATTTAAATAGTCATGAAAATAAAGAGACCCATTAAGTGAGAAAGTGTATCTAAAACTTTTGACCTGTAGTATATGTAAACCTCTGACTTTGAAGAAAATTGAAAAAAATCTCATAAAATTCTCTCTCTCATTATTCTGGCATTTAGTAAACAGAAATAAAAACTAAAATATGAAACGTTTGGTCTGATTTACTGTCAGTGTGAAATGGAAGTTTATTTGTCTTTTTATACAAAGTATGTTAATATTTGGTATAACCTGGTTTTGAAGCCGTATGTATAATTTGTAACCTGTGGGGATTAGACTGATGTACTCACACAAACAAAAAAATCATTGCTGTAGTATGTTGAAGTACCGCCCTGTGTAAATTTACAACAGGGTCCCAAAATATTTCCGTGTTTTTATCAGTGATTCAGGAACTTCAGATAAGCAACACGAAAGATTAGACTTGATCTGGATAATACAGTAAGACTAACAATGTTGTGCGCTCATAGTGTTACAGAACTAATATGTTAAGTTTTAGACAGACATTTTGTTATTATTGTAATCATCTTTATATGTCATATTTCCCAGGAATCTCTGCAATTCAATCCTCTTGTTCTTTTTACCCTTTCCAGGTGCAGTGCTGGTCCCAGGACATGCTTTCCTGTCTTCCTCACACCGTTTTCACAGCTCTTCCCTGGGTTCACTCCATCAGCTGCAGCTCCGGCAATAATGTCCTCCCTGCCCTGAAAGCGGCCCTCTCTGACCCTGCGTGCCACACTGTTTACCTGCTCTGCACTGATCTCCCTGAGCAGCCAGAGCTGGTGCTCGGATCCCTGCCAGCCCTGGCAGCCTGTAGGCCTATAAATGTTTTCTACCTGCAGGGATCCTGCATTGAGCTGGAGGGGTCCACCAGAGACTACCTGCTGTGCCTGAGCTACACCACAAGAGGGAGCTGCTACGTAATCATGTTTGATGTGCATGGTGTGTTGGGAAAGGTAGGAACTTTTTTCATTGCAAAACACAACTACTAGATGACCGTTCTGGAAATGATTTAAAGGAGGTTAAGTGTTTTCCTGTCTTACAGCTTAGTCTTGTCTAGTCTAAATCTAGTTTTACACCCAAGTGCATCAAACAGGTCTTTCCTAAACTGATTCCACCACACTGTGAGAGTGTATCTGTCTGCTTCTGTGCATTTTGGTAGATGATTCCTCTCCATATTGTTGAGAGCCAACCATCAGTTCCAGCATCCCAGGACAAGTGTTCCTATCACTGCACCTCTGCCATTAAATCCCAGCCAACTCCACCACCACTCAGGTTGGTTTGCTAACAGTTTTTAGAAATTGCATGCACAAACACTACATGTGCTTTTTCATTTTGTTGTAGGTGCAGCCTGAGTGCTTCATTGGGTTCCTGCGTGCTGTGCAGTCCAGCTGTGGCCAGGTCGGAGTTCTTCCCAGGGTGCAGGGTGCTGGCCAGGAGAACGGTGGATGGCCTTTACTACTCGAGCACTGTTATCCAGCAAGTACAGGTGGAATTATGTTAGTATTTGAATAAGACAATCAGTAATCTAAAGTGACTTCCAAAAGTATTCATACCTCAACACAATGCAGGGCCATGGGAAAGTGGGTCAACATTTTTTGACAAATAAAAATCTGTATCGAGCCTCAGTGCTTTGTAGAACAACCTCTTACTCCAATAACAGATGCAATTTCTTTAGGGAATGTGTGTTTTAGCTTTCCACATCTAGAGACAGAGATATTGAGCCTTCTTCTTTGCAATAAAACACAAGTGAGAGAGCATCTGTGTGCATCAGTTTTTAGGTATTGCACGGATTCTCAGTTGCATTTGGGTCTGGATTTTGACAGGTTCCTTCCAGTACATGAATGCGCTTCTTAACCATTCCGTTGTAGTCCTGATTATATGTTCGGGGTTGCTGTGCTGCTGGAAAATTGAGTTCTGCCCCAGTCTCTTTTGCAGTCTTTTGCAGCCATTAATGTTTTCTTCCAGGATTGCCCTGTATTTACGTCAATCCATCTTACCATCAACTCTGTGTGTGAGATTTTATGTTTGCAATGAATTTATTTAGGTGTATCCTAGTAAATTGAGCTAAATAACTGTACATTTTACCTATACCTGATGTCTAGTCAAGCAATTTCCAAAGGTGCTGGTAGATTTAAGAATTTTAAGAGTTTAATTTTTTGCAAAACAATGACAACATAATAAAATCTGCCTATTTTTTAAATGTAATGTGGAACTCTATAATGCACGAGGTTCTATACTTTGATTGACATTTTCCTCCCAAACATCCAAACTCAGGGCAGCACAGGACTTTTGGTAGTTGAGTTTGACCATCAAGAAAGTGCTAGTTTTGGCACAGCCCCCTCCCCACGCCAGCTGGTCTGCTACCAAGATCTGGTCATTGACAGCAGAGCTCGCAACCACCGACTGGTTCCTGGTGATTTTGTCCTGTCGCCATGGGAATCAGATCTGTTCAGATATGGTCCAGGTCGAGTGGCAGCAGTCGCACCTCACAGAGGTAAGTATGGTACTTTAAAACAGTATACATACTTTAAGTTCCTCATCTGCTCTTGAATTTCTTTTGATCTGGGCATGACGTGTTCCTTCTTTTTAGCCTACATCACGCTGTCAGACAGGTTCTATTCAAGTTATTCTACAAGCTCGGTGGTAATCAGGCCTGACTATGTAAAGTGAAAATCAACTCAGTGCTCCAAAAAATGTGGTTAATAACAGTTAATTCACGACTCAATAAATTAAACAATCATTTGAAAACTCCTTAATAAAACTTACTTTGTCAGACCTTAAACCATGTCTGGTTATCTAAAACAAGTTTGACCAGAAAGCAAAAGCAGAAAGCAGCTTACCATACATTTTTATGAGGTGGTCATCCCTCTGGTCCCTATGACATCTTTTTGTTTTATCCTGCAGCCGATGTTGTAGCCAACCTCCAGGTGCTGATGTGGAACAGCTGTGTGCCTCTGGTTCCTGACAGTCTGGTGTTGCCCATTTCACTGTCTCACTATTTTAGACTTGTGAGGCAGTTAGAGATCCCAGTCCCAGTTCCTGGACAATGCTGCAGCTGGGTCTGCACCAAATCTCCATGCACACTCCAGAGATCTTTCACAGACTGCTGCCAGTCCACATATACCCCTCCATGCGGTTCAGTTACAACCCAGCTGCCCTGCATAGTTCCACCCAGCTGTAGGTCCAGCCTGGGAGAGCCATGCCATTTTAACAGGGCAGGAACCAGCAGACAGGATGATTTCAGAGATGAACTTGTCAGGAATAAAGACTCTGAGGCATCATTCCCACCTCCTTCATCTCCAACTATAGACGAGAGGAATGCGTCAAATTCTCCCGAAGTAAAGCTGAAGAGTAAACGACAACGCCCTCCCTGGAGGTACTGGAGGAGAACTGGACCAGAACCAAAGCACAAACAACCAGGTCAGAAAAAAACACTCTGAGCTGCTACATACCGGTCCTGCAAATGCACTGTTTGATATGCTACTCAAAACAAGAAGCGGTTGTGGAAAGCTACACATTAAATGTTCCATATGTTTTTATTCACAGGAAGTGAAATGCACAGGATGTCTCATTGCTCCAGCCTCCCAGTCCCACAGATCAGTGCCTCACCAAACCACAGCTCCCTGTTTCATTCCCTTCCTGATGCTAAAGCAGGAAAAATGAACATAGGAGATGTTTTTGGAAAAGCCAGCTTTAAACCTCGACCACCTGGACAACGGCAGTCTTTCTCTGCCAGCGAAGCCACTCTTATCCCTTCATAGTCAAAGGTCCATGCTTAATGGCACCTCTGGTACAAATGTGTAAAAGGCCCTAAATAAATTCATATTTTTTTTATATAGGTAGCATAATCTCATGCTGATAAATGTAGAAAGCCTCAACCTTTAATTTGGGTATGTATACAGTGGGGAAAAAGGACATTATGAAAGTGTTTAAAATAAAATCAATACTACCACAGTTATTGGCAACCCTAACAGTGCACATAAAATAAAGCATTTTTAAAATTAATATTTAAATATAATCAGTCTGTCAAAAAACATTTTTTAATCTTTTTTTCCTATAAACATAAATATGAAGAGACACAGAGGCGCATTTCTCCCAACTGCTCCTCATCATAGGAAAGACAAGAGAAAGTGCCTCTCATTGAGGCCGAATTTATATTGATCTTTATAAATCAGGGAATACAAAAGAATACACACTAACATTGATCATTACCAAGATAACAACTGGCTGTTTGGGAATCATCCTAGCAAAAAATCATTTCCTGTTTTACCATCACTAACATGTACTTTGTTAAAATCTACAGCCACTTTTAAGTGGAACTGTGTACTTAGATCAGATGAGACTAAAATTGAGCTTTTCTGCAACAAACACTCAAGGTGGGTATGATGTAAAATTAGGGTGTCTAAACTTTTCGTTATGTGGGCCAAAATTGTCAAGTCAAAGCAACTCACAAGCCAAAAAAATATTTTTTTTTAAACTAAAACCCCAAAAATTTATATTGTATTTTAATAAAACAAAGTAGTCAGATTGTTCAAAAGAATAAGTCATTAGATACAAAACCTAAAAAGGGTTCTGCATGTTTGCCTCTTCCAGTTTGCATTGGACTCCATTGAAAAGAAATTAGAAAACGATTTGAGTCCACATCCTGCAATTTTGGGTCACCTCTTTGAAAACGCTTGCTGTATTTAGCAAACTGTAAGTAATAATTAGGCAGATTTGGAGATCTGAATGCTCAAAAGTCTGCTTTCGAGTTAAAATCACTGGGTAGATGTGGTCCTATTTGTTATTAAACTAAACAAATGCAAAAGGCGTGGTTATTAAAAATCATACTTTGTGTTGGACTAAACGCTTTCCATTTCAAGAATAATTCGTTCGTAATAATTTTGCCCTAATTAAAATTAAAAAGTCTCTGCTGGCGGGCCAAATTTGCATCATTTCTGATTTGAAGTCAGGAGCTGCACAGGATTGGGCCGCACAATGGACACCCCAGGTGTTAAAGAAAAAAGTACTCCATGCTCCCAGTTAAGTATAATGGAGGATCTGTGATGCATCAGGCCTGTTTCTCTTCCAAATGCTTGTTAGACTGCATGTCTTCATTGATACTCTCCAGGATATTTTAAAAATAAAAATGGGAGTCGGCTTGAAAACTGAAAATGGGTAACTGGGTCTTTCAGCAGGATAATAATTCGGCATCTGGCAAAATTGACAGAAATAGACAGATTGTGTAAATATGTAATAACCAAACAGCTCTCTCTGTATGCTACAACCTTGTGAACTGATTTTAAGGCTTTATCATATGCATCACTAAATGTCAAATGAGCTGTGCGTTTGTTATCTTGGTAAAACACACAAAATAGTGAAAAAATATATACTTTATTATAAAATACTGTTCCAGCGTCGCCGGCTATATAATTCGTAAATACCTACATGATCTCAGGTAAAAGTTTGATTCTCCGAATAACAGGCATATCATAACAAATGTCCAATATTATGGCTTTTCCATAAGCAAAAAAAAAAAAAATAGATCAATATGAAAGCAACACTGTAAACGGAGATTCAGAGAATGTGTAAAGCAGGAAGCACACATGCAGCCTTAACATGGGTCAGATGTGTTATTAAAGCTCAGTGCTGGCAGGTGTGTCAGCTGAGATGTGAGAGGTTAAAGGTGAGGTCGACACTCTCTCCGGGTTTCACGCTGACCAGCTGAGTCTGTCGCTGTGAATCTGGCAAACTGGCAGTGATGGCGTATGTTCCAGGTGACACCTCGATGTAAAAATCTTCACCTGTTGTAGAGACAGGGCCCTGTGGAAAAGGAAACCATAAACTTTGATCAGTGTTATTTAATCCCAAGCCTCATATTTGGTACTACTACTGCTGGGGTTTGTCTTTCTATTTGATTAATGAAAGAAAAAGCAAGAAACGGAGTTTCTGTTACCTCAGAGCTAAAAACGCTAAAGTTTAAAGCTTCGGCATCTTAGTTAACTTACATGTTTTCTTCTTGGCAGTGCAGATGTTGTCCGCCCAGGTCCGGGCCGTGTGTGAAACCTGGACACGTGTGTTTTTTCAGCGTCACTGGGCTCAGTGCAGCAGCCAGACTCGTAAAACCTCTGCATTAAAACAGAAGAACGACCACAGTTTTTCCCTGTGTGTGTCCCAGTTGCATGGGCGTTTAAAGTGTCTTTGTCAAGGATTCATACTCCTTGAACTTTTTCACATCTTGTTACGTTACAACCAGAAAGTTAAATTTACGCTAGTTGGATTTAATGTGATTGACCAACACTATACAGTGAAGTGAACCATATTGTGAAGTGGAAAGAAGGAAGATGAACCGCCAGCCCAGGTCTTTGGAGTTCCTGTTTTTTTTCTTCCCCAGGATTGCCCTGTATTTAGCCTTAATGATCCACTAATCAACTTTAAATCAGGTGTCCATGTTAAAGAAATGCATCCCCACAGCATAATGCTGCCACCAACATTTTTCACATTCCATCTTTGCACTGAATTTTATTTAAAGCTTTCAGAGATAAGGGGTGGTGAACACAGATGCACACCATACTTTTCACATTTTATTTTGTAAAACATTTTGAAAACCACACATCATTTTCCTTCCACGTCACAAATATGCACTACTTTATAGTAGTAATACTTTTATATTGTATAGCCATAAAATCCCACTGAAGTCTGTGGTTGTAGCATGAAACATTTGAATGAACATACTTTTGCAAGGCACAACATCTTAGACATCTTCCCTGACCTTGCAGTGATAGCTCGTCTGTGCCATGAACTCTGCAATAGTTGCAAAGGCATCATGAAGCTCACGGGTTCTCTAAAGGAGCAAAATTAAATAAAAGCTTATTTGTCTAAGGAAAAATATGAGCTGATGTTTTTTACAGTGGATGGACAGAACAAGTAAAATTCAAATGGGATCCTGGTAAGAATGTGACGCACCTTGGCAGCTACATGAGCATTTTCATTAGATGTTGTGGGGGTCTGGGATGCACCAGTGCTTGCCCAGTCTACACTGCGCCTGGAGGCTCGCTCCAGCACCTCCAAGCCCAGTCTGCCTGAGCGCCGCAGGGAAGAATCCAGCCAGGCTTGACTTGCCATGAAGAGGTGATTGTTACCTATAAGAACATAGAGATCATAGAGTGTATACAGCAGGTGGGACTTAATGGTTTTCTTAATCAACGTTTTTTTTTTCTATTTATATCAACTTTGCTGAAAATGACTACTGAAGGTCTTTGATAATGAAATCTGGTCATTACAGTCTGCAAAACAAACCAGCTTTAATGGGCTTGCAGTGTTCTCAAATATGGCTCAAATGGGTTTTTTTCCAACCCACGTTTTAATGAGGAATTTGAATAAAACATGCAAATAACGAGGAAAAAAATGGTTTCTTTTGCCATTTGTGACGTCACCAGACGTATGCGCTACTCGTTAGTTTTCGAGACAGTAGATTTTCTCTTACTTAAATAATTTACAACAAAAGAGCAAACTTCACTAGCTGACCATGACATGCTGGTTTGTATGCGGCAAGCTAAATCCAAAGCGGGTTTGAGTGAATTTAGTCTTGACCAGCAGCTTTAAAGCCACTCCTCCATTCTGGTTCAGGAACTCCCCGTAAAAACACCTTCAAACATGTCTCACCTGCACGCGCTGCGGTTTCCTACCGTGTCGTCATAACAACTTTCCTGTCACCACGTCACTAATCCCCTGCAGATTTATGCCTCCTCAGGGCCTTAGAGGCACAGCCAGGCAGTGAACCGCGTTTAGTTGAACAGGTAGAGACCTTCAGAAAGAGCCGAGCCTTAGAGCTACTCACATTTTCCTCAACTGTCACTTCAGCGCTCACTTTCATTTCAAATGACATGGCAGGAAATCCTGCTCGTTATACCCCGCCCCTTTCAGGAAGTACACAGATATGACGCGACTGCGTTACTTAAGTCGGAATAATCAAGGAAATGTTTTTAAACTCTTAAAAGCTTAAGCACATAGGACAAAGCCTAAGTTGTATCTATTGTCCAAAGTCGGGTCTTGGAGGCCCGGTGTCCTGCGTGTTTTAAACGTGTCCCTGCTGCATCATACCTGATTTCCGTTGATGGCTAATTAACAGGGTTCTGCTGAACTGCAATCACCTGAATCAGGTGTGTTAAACATGCTGGACACCTGCTTTCCAGGGCCGACTTTAGACACCCCTGCATTACAATGTACCGACATTTAAATTAATATGTTGCTTTGCACATATTAATTTAAATGTCGGTACATTCTACGTTAATATGTTTGCCTGCACATATTTAACTGTGTCAACTTGTTTCATCAAATCAATAGTCCAGACCTCAAACTATTTGAGTCCAGGTCCTCATGCAGAAATCGTTTACAGGAAAGTGTTTGCTGGGTGTTCCAGCTCTAACTAAACAGCTGAGTAACAATACAAATGTGGTAATCCTGTATTCAATACAACCATGACATATTTGTAATAGAAGTACTCCAAGTGCAATGTTGATTTTGCCTGACTTTGAAAATTCTTAATTCTAACAAATGTGGCTGTTCAATATGGAGAGCCGTTTCATTCAAGGCTTCAGCCGGCCTCTGCCCTGCTGTCCCAGCGCCGCCCCATAGATAAAACTCCGCCCCTCCTTTGGATTTAAGAGCATGAAATAAAGAGCTTAAAATGAAAAACCGGTTTAAAAACCAAAGGTCACTGAAATACATAAAGTAGCTTTAATTACATAAATCTTGAAATTAATTAAATAAAATAAGATGAAAATTTCTTTTTACAATTATTTTGTTTTATTTCATGGAATATTTATTAATAATTTATCAATAGTAGTATTTATTTAATTTTGAATGAAACAGCTCTCCATAGTTCAATACTCCTTTCAATTTTCTAGAAAGAAAAAAAAAAGTAGCTCAAGTTCATTCTTGACCTTACTATTGTCAATGAGCAGAAATCAGACAACAGGTTCAATTTACACAGTTTATTTAGCCAAAAACAAGTTGAAAGGAACATTATGCCATCAGCACACAGGCTCCTCCCACTTCCTTGATCTTCTCCTCGGCCTGTCGGCTGAAGAATTTGGCCTTGACGATTACAGGCTGCTTGGGCAGCTTGCCTTTGCCCAGAACCTTGTAGTAACCCTGTAAAGAAGAAACAGTGATGAGACCAATTTGTTATTTCTGAGCATTGTACAAACAAGGAAAAACACTTCTAATATTAAATAACTGACTGTATGATAGGATGAATTAGAAATGGCTGGAAACAAGAAAAAGAAAAACATGAAACTGCATTTATCTGGCTAATATGGTTGAGCGGACAGTGTTTAATCTATACACGAGGAAAAGAACGAATAAAAAAAAAACTATATCACCCAAATAATATTGTCAATGTTTGCTACATTTAACAACGGCTATTTGCATAGATATCACTTGCTTAGCAGAGGGTGAAGGAATGTTACTTGAGATGTTTTAACCTACCAACTGTTGTGTCCTAGCAGACCTAAGCAGTTGCAATGATGCACAAATTCGCACAGCAATGGCAATTGCTTTCAATATAATGTACAGCTGTAATCCAAGTCATTTCTGTTTCACATTTTAGTTTTTAAATCACAAATACAGTAATAATAGTAAAGAATGTTGTCACCAATGTTTTAAAGTTAATGTGGCTTTAACTCTAACATGATCCAGAAGGCAAATTTTTAATGTTCAATATCTCATCTTTAAATGCCCAGCTGCATTATGGTGGCTTATCACTCAACTGCTGCTTTGGCACAACTTCCAAATTTAAGCCCGACAAAAAAGAAAAAAAAAGTAATTCCCCCTTAGATGTTTTGTTCAAGTACATACATACATCAAAAATATACAACTTTGTCTTAGCACAGCCTTTTTTTTTCAATTACCATTACCAAACAGATTTAAAAATACCACTGCCAACTGGTTTATATTGTGGGTGATTTAATATATTAATACAAAGATCCTGCTTTACAAACTAGTTATCCATACTGGGCTGTATTCAAACATTTTCACAGCCCGATCCCAATCAGAGCTGTAAAATAAAGTCATCTTTCTGGAGCAAAAACTATCTTTACCAAAAAAAAACCCAAATAGACCCCTTTGCACAGGGCAGTATTTTCAGCCACGTGGGAATGAATAAATGGTAACAATTAAAAACAAATCTGCTTTAAATCTGAACCCTTTTCTCTAAAAGTCTGGGTAATAAGCTGGGTTTTACACTCATCCCCAGGCAAATAAAAAAATCTGTCTGGGGATCCAATAATGTAAAGATATAAAAATATTAACAACAAAAACCCTAGTACTTACAGCGCGCACAGCATCGATGACGGGCGCAGGGCCATCGGGCTTCTTGGCGTAGTTCAGCCTGGTCTGCTCGCTCACCAGCGTCCACAGCTTGTCCAGGTTGATGGTAGGGCAGTAGGATGTATTCCTTTTCAGGTGGTAATGTCTCATACCCACCTTACCAAAGTAGCCTGGGTGGCTGACAAAAACAAACAGCAGAACAGATTCAGATCCAAGTGAACATGCAAGTTATTCGTTGTGTTTAGAGCATCTAAAAAGGATGAACAAAATGTCTAACGTGAAGCACAGAGCCTTTTCATCCAATCAGAAAGCACTTCTCATACATCAGAGCAACACAACGTACTTTAAAGCAGACAAAAAACAGGATGCAAAAAGCGACCATTGACCTACTAAAGAGGGCAAAAAAAAAACAAAACATTTGAGTGTGCCTTCCTGAACCCTAGGCCATAAATCAATACATTTAGTAAAATAAACCCATGGGGGCAGGGGACATGTGTGGTTACCAGAGGTGACATCAGTTTTAAGAACTGACAAAACATCTGAGCACCTCATGATAAATGGGAATACTGTGGGTCAATTTGCAGAATGATAAATGGTAACAGCAAAACAAAGATCCCTGTTCTTTTATTCCAACTTTTGAGAATGTCTTATTTACAGGTCCCAATACTGCAGGTTGCCAACAAGCATACTGAACACATCCTGACTTTCAGCATCTTCTATCAAAAAATCATCTCTAATTAGAACGCTAGTGCAAGTTATCTGTGATTCTTATTATAATACTGATCTTTTGAATGGGATGCCAGATAAAGTGTCAGGGTTTTATCTCACTATATAAAACACAGTGCTGCCTCCTCCCCACCTGTTGCTGCACATTGCCAGGAAGCTGGCTGCTAACCTACTACTTTCTCCTTACAGAAGAAAAACTCAGCTGTTTGTAAATACTTTTTGTATTTACAAAACAAAAAAAACAGTGCTAGTGGGTAAACTAGAGCTACAAATGGAATGCTTATAAAGCAGCCGACCAAACAACCAATTATCTTATTTTGTTAGTCTAAAGAGCTCTAGACTGCTATATTCTACTTACTATTTATCGAAGTTGATTCTGTGGTGATGCATACCACCAGCATTACCACGACCTCCAGGATGCTTTCTGTGCTTCCCTTTGGAGAGAAACAAGCTGCTGTTAAGGGTAACTCTACATAACCAGCAACTCCAACCCTTTTTCATTAAAGCCACTGTGGATGCTCACCAATGCGACCATGCCCGTGGCTCACATGTCCTCGGAGCTTTCTGGTTTTGGACTTCTTGGTAGGCTGCCGGGAAAAGTTGGATTATGGTTAAAACCACGACTAATGAGGCAAACTGGACAAATTTGTTCCGAGGATAGCCAATCTGAGCAGTTCCAACGCATTTACGCAACTCATTTAAGAGAACAAAAACGTTTCAACTCTAAAAATCATGAACTCATCATAGTGTACACAGATATCTGCATGCTGGCTACAATCTAGGGAGCTAACACCATTACTCACTAGCCGGTGGCTAATTTCTGCTAGTACGACAAAACCTACAGGGAAAAGAATTATCATACAGCATCCACATTATGACTTGAAAGGAAATGTTTGCGTAGTCAGTGCAGGTTTAATGTTAGTTAGCGCAGAAAAAAACTGCTAAATGACTGATAGAGCCCCGGCCTATGGAAACTAGGTTAGCGCACTGTAAACAGCTCCCAAATCTCAATATTTTCAATAAACCATAAAAATAACACCCAAGGAGTGTAAATGATAAATGAAGGAAAAGTAAGAGAAGGTCAGTTTGGTATATTTAGGAAGAATAAACAAGGATGGAATCAGCTTCAACTAAATTTCTATACCGGGGTATAAATATGGTTACACCTACCATCTTGGAGGTTAGCTGAAAGAGGAAGGGGATTTGGAAACAACGCGATTTTGTGCGAGACTTGGTTCCTGACAGGATTGGGCTTGAGACGCCACAGCGACGCCTAACGTTTTATAGCGGGACTTTTTTACAACCAGTACTTGTGGAAAACAGGTTGGGAAAGATTGTATACAGGCTTCTTGTTAAAAGGTTGCAAGCGGGTGCAATCTGTAGTATAATATTCTAGAGAATCTTTGTATTCAGCCACATTTTGTCCAGTTTTACATGCTTTTTGCATGTTATTTACAAAGCATATATCGTAAGAGTAAATAAACAAACTCCTTTAAATAATCATGAGAAAAATGCTACGACTTTCTATGCAGTCATACAAAAAAATCAAGAACACCCAAGAATCCAACCGCTGGGAACTATCTTTTACCAGAAATAAATTACTTCTGGCGACTGCAAATATTCCTTTATAATATTATCTTTCACTGTTGAATAATGGACTTTAAATAGTTTGTAAATGACCTTTAACTCATTCCCAAACTGATGGGTAGCAGCAATCGCATCTCTAAGGTCACTGCTGATATTTTTTCCATCTTGGCATTGTTAACACATGTGTGCTCCAGAGCAGCAAGATGTGGAAACTTTTGCTGTGGAAACAGCAACATTATAGCAGCGTGCCGAAATAAAATAATGATAATGCTCCAAATTTACTGAGGAACAGGGAGAAATCCCTCGGCCAGGTGCAGGCACTTTCTGGATGTATTAAACAGTAGTTTTCAACATGAATAATTCAAACTTGCTGTGATGGAGCCTCACTTGTAGCAGCAGCCCTACACAGACAGGGTAAGAGCTGATTTACATACAGGTCTGTTATTCAAAGTTTGAGTTAACTTACAGGGTGTAACTTCTCATTGGTTAGAATAAAACAAAGGAAGAGGGATTTTTCATCCCCAAATCGTTTTCATCTTCAGAATGCCACATCAGCTGCTGCTCCTCTCATCATAGGAGGTATTCAGCATCATCTGAGTGGTAAGATAACTTCCTGGTCCTAGATTTTAGTTTGGAGGAACAAATTAGTCTTTCTACTTTTCTAGCAGTCAGCAGCGACTTGTAGAAACTAATCTTCTATGAAAGTTACTTTTTTTTAATACAATTTTTTCTTTAATTGAAGGAGCATAAAATATAAGTATTTAATGAATAAACAAATTCATTTAACTGTAAAATAAAAAAAATCTAAACAATGTCACTGCATATTTGAGAGGCTTTTAAGGAAACCTAGATGTCAGACAAGGTGCAGTGTATTTCCCAACCAGATGGACATCATTCCTGGGCAACAGTAACTGCTGAGTAAGATGACCTGACATTTTAATAAGAACTTTCTGTTCAATCACCTGGGAAAATGTTTATTTTCAGTTTCACAGGTGTGACTGAAGGGTACGTAAAGATCATTTTTAGAAAAAAAGTGGGAATGACTGATTTCCATCACTTTAAGATACTCATGTTGATTTATTCTTATATTGGGTAAGATAAGTACTGATCATTTCAATGTTCTTCTAAGTAAATATATTTCTAATATTTCTACTGATATGAAATTCACACCAGATGTTGGGAACCACCCAATCAATCCACATACTACAAAGAAATTATTTCACAAATAATGTTATGTTTAAAAAAAAATTGAATGACACAGTAAATAAGTAATGAACATGCTTACAGAAATGTATTAAATAATTGGTCTTATTACTTGAATTTCCCCGTATTTAACATTTACATTAAATATCCACATAACCAAATAAAAGGACACAAAGACGTTTATAGAGTATCTTAAATTGTTTCCATGTTTGCAAACTCCTGCATGAGCATTTTACCTCAGTAACAGCTTTTAAAAACCTCTATTCCTCAAAAAAAAAAAAATTTCAAAGCACCTAAAGCATGTTTGATGCAACACTCACCTGTTGTGCCTCTTGTTGAACACAGCTGAAATATCAGGGGGTTAAAGTTGAATTAGGACCTCCACCAATCAGAACACAGACGTCCCCCCTGATACTGGACACATGAAACAGTTCCATCCCTTTCCTCCTTAGCTCACATTCACTCGTAGACGTGTTCTCCTGGATATCTGAGGTTGACATCTTGGTTTAGGATTTATTTTTCACACTCAGGTGACGTTCAATCGTTTTTTGATCTTAATAGAGGATAAGATTGTGTGAGTAGCTGTTTCATACATTTCACCTTTTGTGGTATTGCCTCTAAGTTGTGTGTGTTTTGTGCAAAGCTTTAGAAAAAAAATCGCTTGAAATGTTCATTTGACTGATTTTCCTGTTGTGTTTTCTGCTGTTTTTTGTTTATCGTGATTTTGCTGTTTGTACTGTCAAAAACTGAGCTCACAGAGGATTTCAAACCAGCAGTTGCTTCTGTGCTTCCCCTCCAGTTTGTTCACCCCAAGAGGCCCTGATCTCCTGGCGATGGCAGGCCTGACAAAGAGATGCCATAGCAACTTTCCGCAGGGGAGAGCCACCTCATCGCCACTGGGAGCCGCGTGCAGAGTACAACTAGCACAGGAGGTATTGACACCAGAGATGGGTCCATATCTGGCAACGGCAGCAGAGGAGCAAGTCCCAGTGGTGGAAAATGTAACACACATCTACACTGTTTTAATTTAAAGGTTCAGTTGATCAAAGAGAGCAAATCAATGTGTAATGAGTCAGTCATGTAAACAGAAAAGAAATGGGGAGATCGTGTTAACACTAAGCATTTCTTTTCAAAAAAAAAAAAGCTCACCATTACTGGATTGTGTCACTTGGAAAAGGAGGCAAACTGGTCCAGAGAAAAAATCAGAGCAGCTTCTTCTGGGAAACTGGAAACTCAGGCTGACAAAAGTGTCAAAGCTTTACTAAAGAGAATAAGGTAAGGAGCCTTGTTGTTCTGATGAAAATGCCTAACAGTTAAAGAAACAGATTTTTGCCTATTTCTGTGCTTCACACTTAATTAGAATTGTAAGTGACAGACCAACATAAAGTGCATCATTGTGAACGGGAAAAAAAAGAAGACAAAACTTCAACATTTTCTTGCGAAATATTTTACAAGAAAAAAATCTTGATGCATTTGTCTTCAGCCCCCCTGAGCCAATACTTTGTACTACACATTATGCTGTAGTTACAGTTACAGTATACTGGGGTATCAATACCAGGTATTTGCATCTGGAAACGGAATTTTTGCACATTCTTCTTGAACTTGAGCAAAATAGCTCAAGTTCAGTCAGATTTGATTGAGGGCATCTGCGAACATCAGTTTGCAAGGCTTGCCACAGATTTTAGGTCTGGACTTTGACTTGGTCATTCTTACACATGAATTTGCTTTGATTTAAACTAACCCACTGCAGCTCTGGCTTTATATTTTTGGGTTTGTTGTGCTGCTGCAAAGCAAACCTCTGCCCCAGCTTTAAGGTATCTGCAGCCTCTAACAAACTGTCTTTCACTATAATTTTCTAGTTTGCTCTATCCATCTCTCCATTAACCAACTTCCCGTTTCTACTGAAGGAAAATATCCCCACAACATGATGCTGGCACAAAAATGTTTCACAGTGGAAATTCTCCCACATGACCTGTGGGTCTTTGCAGGTCCTCCAGAGTTTCAATGGGCCTCTCGGCTGTTTTCTCCGACTAATGTCCCCCTTGCCCAGCCTTTCAATTTAGATGGACAGCGAAGTGTTGGTAGGGTTGTAGTTGTGACATACATCTTTGGATGATAGATTGATCTGTTTGCTGTGTTCCTTAGTCATCATGATGCTGTTTGTTTGCTAATTTTCTCCAACAAACCTCTGAGGAGACTAGGTGAAGTCAAGTGGTTGCATTGGAATTTATTTAGGGGTATCAGAATACAAATCCATGCCACATACAAAAACAATGTAACATTTTTCTTCCACTTCACATTTATGCACTAATTCATGTTCGTCTATTGCATGAAGTCCAAAGAAAATACAGTGAAGTTTGTGGTTTAAAAATTACAAAATGTGAAAAAAGTTTAAGAGGTATGACTAGTTTAGCAAGGAGCTGGGCACAGAAGCAATCAAAACATTGATGAAAAATGTGGGCTCCACACACACACCCTGTTACTGATGAAAATATAACCCTTTTGGGGCCACTTACAGGTGAACTGCATGTAGTAGAACTAAAATGCAGGCTATGGATGTAAAGCCACTGATATATACTGTATGCACACGTCACTTGTTGCCACTTTGCATCCGAGAATTTGAGGGATTGACAGAGTGGACGTGGCCCAAGCTGCACCACATAAAGATGGACAGCAGAGGGCAGAGAGTTTGCACGTTCAACTCTTTGTTGCCTTATGCAGAAGTGTGAATATATCGACTTTAAAAACTGTTACTGTGATAAAATAGAACCTTTAACATGTGGTTTTAAATGTATTATCTGTAGACACGTGTTTTATTTTAAGCCAGAATTAGTCTTTTGTTCTGTTTCTAAAAGTCTTCGAATTCTGGATCCATTGCTCTTCTTATGTCAGGTTTTTCTTATATTTCTGTTATATTGCTGATTTTGGGTGTTCAAAAGTCTTTTTTACTGATCAGCAAAGTCTTTAGGTCACCCCTAAAATCAGCAATATGAGTTCCTGAAAATAACTTAATCACGTTTTGATTTGCTGAGCTGATAGAGACTCATGCAGCCTTGGATTGTTCTCTCAGGATTCACCCAGAGGCCCAGAGGATTCTGGGTAATTCGCCTATTGCTGTCGTGAACCTGGAGCGTCTGAACTTCCAGTCTGTTTCGTCATCATCTCTGCAGCCTGTGGTGTCTCTGGTTCGATTGCCTGTTTCTCTAAGCTTTTCTCAGCAGGTACACAAGCCTAGGCTTTTTTTATGTGAGACAAAGATAAGTGTAAGATGGGTTGCATTATTCTGTTTACTTGTATCCTACTATCTGCTGACAGAAAGGGTTAAGTTCAAGTCAGGAAGACATTTTGGATGACAAAGAAGGAACACCCAAGTCTGAAGCAGCAGAGTCAGCTGACGAGTGTCAGGCAGAAGACATCTCCACATTTTGGACTGAACCTTACTTTCCTGAAAGTTCCTCATGTGGAGAACCAGAGCAAGACTCAGGCTTTGACTGTGAATCCAATCCAGATCAGCCGTACATCCTTCTAGACTCTGGATCTGATGATGGGAAAAGCAATCCAGAAACCTTTTACTTGGATCCAGACGCACAGCAGGCCGTGCTGATCCAATTGGAACCGGAAGCAGAGGCAAATCAGGACCTGTACCTGGAGCTAGAAGATGACCCTGATATCAAATGTGAAGCTGAAGTATTTGAAATGGAGCACAATGAAGATCGAAGCCCTGATCTCTGTTGCTTGGCAAAACAGGAGACTGAATCTGGGGCAATAACTGAACAGATGGAAAGTGAAGATTTTTGTGCTGTTTGTATGAATGGAGGAGATCTACTCTGCTGTGACCGCTGCCCAAAAGTCTACCATCTGGCTTGCCATATACCTTCTCTCAATAGCTTCCCAATGTAAGTATTGCGTAAACACACCAAAGTTTACGTGTGAACTTCAATCAGCTGTCACAACGCTCAGGACACAATCACCACATGTTGTCAGGATGCTTCAGGGTATTTTACCTGTCAGTGTTTAATTTAGGTGTCCCTCACACCAGACTAAGACCACACAATGACATTAAACAATCAGCTAGTCTAGATGGTCTCTGCTGGGTCTTGGAGAGATCTGTGGTGCATCAAGAATGCAGTGCACATAATTTATTTTACAGTGGCTGTACATGTGATACCACCGCAGCTTTGGCTGCAAATAAAAAGATTTAATTAAGAAGCTGCAACAAAAACACCACACTTCATTTAGGTAAAAAAGAACTTGGGGTTTAGAGTGTCAGCCAGATCAGGTAGAAGTGATCAGTAAGACATGCACAGATTTTAGATAGTGAGTGCTGACTGAACTGGCTGATAAATGTGCACAGATTGCTCCATCATGCTGAAGTTATTTGTTGGGATGGGACGCTTGGTGGTGCTCTGCCATCTGTAGTACCACACCCCGCCCACCTCCCTTTCCACACTCCCTACCCCTACCAACCTCTCCACCACCTGCATACTTTCTTACTGCTGATAGGCTGATGAAAGAACTAATGCCAATTCCACTAGCATGGTAAGACTGAAACTGATGGTGCAGATGCAGAAACCTCCTATAGCTTTAATAAGGATTTCTGCTAATTTTTACAAAATATCTCAGTGCAGATGAGAAACCTATAACAATCACATTGTGATTACATGACCACGAAAGCAACAGTAAAAATATATAGTATTTGCTTTGTACTAAGATTGTTATTGCATCATGGTTGTCTTCAGAATTAAATTGATCTAGCCATTTTTAAAGGATCTTGGAGATCTTGGGGATTTTGATGGCGTCGTTAAGCATAAATCTCTGAATCCTAAACCTTAAATAAGTAAATATTTTTGGCATACAAACATTTGTTTATCTTTTTTGAAATGTTTTTTTAATGTCCTGATTTTAAATCGCCAGAGGTGACTGGGTGTGTACGCTGTGTAGAACTGACAAGGATCCTGTGGAAAACACACAGTCTTGTGGGGGAGTCAGAGTGCCTTACACACTCTCCGACCAGGACCAGAGGGTAAGTTTTAATACACAATCAGTTGTCTGATTTAGGTATTCAGATTAAAAGACTGCTGTCATTAAATGAGAAGAACAGTATATATATCTGCTTCAACTATTTCAAAAATCTAGATGGTAACGATACTCCTTTAACTCTGAGTTTTCTTCTTTTAGAGGTGTGAGAAGCTGTCTCTTCTGCTGTACTGTCACACACTAAGTGTTCCATTCCACGAACCTGTCAGTCCACTGGTCAGTTCAACATTATTACTGAAAGTACTCCACAACTTTACAGCTTTTAGAAATCACCTCGGCAAAAGTGTAACACACTAAAACTACACAAGACAAGTGTGATTTGCAGACAATACTGTGTGTAATATCTAAACAATAATAAAGAATTTGAAACTCGGCAGGGCATTATCAGCATAATGTAACAACAGTACAGTCATGGTTTAAAGAGAGTACACCCTCTTTTAATTCTGCAAAACTACACAACTGAATCCACACTGTTATTATTTATTAAATAAACCTAAGCCAAAATGAAAAGATGTGTGAAACCCAAGAGCTACATCTTACGCTTTACACCCCTCATTCAGCTATAAACTGAACAAATATGGCTTGTTTGGGAGGGTCACCAGGTAAGAGTCTCTTCTTTCTAAATAGAAAATGGCAAAAAAACTGAGGTTTGCACAGCTGCATCTGATTGAACCACAAAACCTCTGGAACAATATTATTTGGACAGATGAGACCAAAGTAGAGATGTTTGACCATAATAGATAGTATCATGTTTGGACACAGTCAAATACAACACATTAGTACCTTATTCCAATGGTGGTTGGGGTTGATGACCTGGGTCCCTTGCAGTCATTGAGTCAACCATCCACTTTGCTAACCAGATTAGTTTAGAGTCAAATGTAGGGCCATCTGTGCAACAGCTGAATCTCTGCCAAAATGGGTTTATGCAATTGGAAAATTGGAGCTTAAGAGAGGCTTTACAGAAACAAATATTAGCCATTCTCAAGGATTTGAATCTATACAGAAAAAAACTGAATTAAAATTCCTCCTCAGAATGTAAGAAGCTGATAAAGTCAAAAAGAAAATGAAGACATGAAATTATTGTTGCTAAACAGTTGCGTGTTTTTATATGTGGGGCATTATGGCTCACTGTCCAGGGGTTGACTGGGTGCAGGCATGAGCACTTGACAAAAAGGTATCTGTTAATTGGGCCCAAATTAGTTTTTCTATTGCTTATTTGAACGTCCAATTAATGGGATGAGTCAAAGAACTTTAAGAAAATAAGGTCATATTAGCTAATGAAGGTTGAGTTGGAATGTAATTTACCACTTCCAATTCCAAGTTAATTCAAAGGCAATTTTTGGTAATTCTGGACTGAATACCAAATTCTGGTTACAGATTCTTTAAAACCCAGTTTGTCATTTGTGAAATGTGGTGAAAAGTGTAATTGTGGCAGTTTTTGGGGGCTCAGAAGGAGAGGTTTTTCCAGGGTAGCACTCAGTCACGAAACACCACTGTTGCTAGCGGTGCCTCTACAAGCAACTATACAACTGGTTGTATGTAGGGTGTACTTTATTTTACCCCTGACTGTATTTGTATCAACTTTTTTTTGTTCAAACCCAACTCCACAACCAAACATGGGCACATAAATCACATACTTCTCTCTTCTCTAATCTAATCCCTGACAATGTTCGCCAGGCCCGAAACTACTATCAGATCATCAAGAGGCCCATAGATCTGTCAGTCATACGAAGGAAACTGGACAAATGCAACACTCTCCATTACTTCACAGCAGAGCAGTTTGTCCACGACATCTTACTGATGTTCAAGAACTGCGCTACTTTCAATTATGTAAGTCCATAGTTAGAAAAATATATCTTCCAAGAAGGGAAAGAATTCCAGGTGCAGCAACAAGCTGGGTTACTTTTTCATTGGTGTAAAGTCTTTTTACTCAACTTAGATTATGCAGATCAGTGAAAGACGATTTTTAAGGTCAGTCTGCAGGTTTTAACTGTTCCTCTGTTTGTCCTGAGCAGCCAGACTCAGAGGTGGCCCAGGCTGGCCGAACCCTGGAGGTGTTTTTCCTGAGCAATCTGAAGGAGATTTTCCCTGACCAGACATTCCCGTCAGCCAACCAGGACAGGATGAACAAAGCTCGCAACCGGTGGCTCAACAGGAAGAGGAGACATGTCTTTAGTGGAAGAAAATTCTACCTATAAACTACTTCTGTTTTTATTTAGTCTTCTAATGTAATTAAGCAAACTTGTACTGGTGTTTTTGTGGTTAAGGTTGCTGGAGAATAATAACACAACTAATGATGGGATCATATCCACTGTGACCTATATGTTTGGACTGTAATCACAAATTTATCAGGTTATTTATGCTAAAATGTAACAAAGTGTCTTCTCTGCTTAACAGGGATGTCCGTCTATGTTACAAATGAACTATATTTTTCTACTTTAAGAAATAAATTTGTCTTTAGAGCTGTTTCAAGTTCATTTTTTTAATGAGCTGTTTGTTTTTTCTTGATGATCAGTGTGCTTCTCTGTCATTACGCTCACATTTTCCCCATCAGGAGAGGGACCTTTAAGACAGTGTTGTGCCCCAGCCATGGATAAAACAGAGACTGAACAGTACACAAAAAAATATGCTGGTAGGAACCTCTGCATCTCTAAATACACACATTAACCTACTTTAGTCCAGTCTAGGAAAGAGTGGACACAGCTTGAATCCCCGTGATGTCATGGAGCCACTAACAAAAACAGTTTTCCAGCTTCACTTCGTTCTCTATCGTGCTAACTAGCAGCAAAAGGAGTGGCAAACTGAATGTCCAACTTGCTGGCAAACTGGTCTAATTCTTCCAGAGATGACTACGTTCTGATGTTAGCGTATCCGTCAATCGAGGACAACAAATCATTCATGCTTAGGGGGTAATTAAGATAATCTTGTCTTATACCTTTCTTTCTGAGCTTCTGCAGAAGAACAATCTGAGTCAGAGATTTCCCGGAAGAGACAGTGCCTAATCGAAGTGATTCTCCCCATGGCCTGAAGAAGAAGGCATCGAGACCGCAGCTCTGCACGCCTTCCTATGTGCCGACCCAGTATAAGCTACCACAGTTGCTACTGAGAGGAGCCGCCTTGGCTTCTTTGTTTCGCTGTCCACCATGTGGCCAGACCAGCCCACTTCGCTACACAAACCAGCGCCCTTTAGACTCTCAGTCCTCCTTCTTTAGAACGGTTCATGTATGAGGTAGTTTTTGGGCAGAGAAAATTAGTATAGGATGAAACAATCTTAAAATAAATTATTAATATTGTTTATTTCATGGAGTTTTGCTTTGGGTGTGGTTCAAAAGGTTGAACTATTTTAAGTGCGAGCAGGCGATCTGCTCAGCTAATGTGAACAGACCTCTAAACTTTGAGGGTAGTTTAGTTGTTCTAATTTGTGATTTAAAGTTATGACAAACTTTATTTAATTGGTGTTTTAAACACAGATCGGCCATAATGCGCCACCAGCACTTATACTCACAATAACATGTATATTAATGGCAGTTAAAGGTACATGTTTTACTTTAAAGAAGTGGAGAACAAGCTATAAGCTGTCCTTTGTTAGCTAGAACTGCTAACGGCTAATGCTAGTGCCAAGCAGGTCAAATATTTACAGCCGACTCATCGCCTTCTTTTGAGAGTCCATAGATGTTCCTCTCCACCATTTTAGTAGTCCATTACTCAATGTGAGGGCTAGTTAAAATGTTAAAATCAATTGTCCAAAAGATTATTGATTTCTGATTCAGCAAATATTCCTTAAATATTATTAACTAAAATATATACTTACTATATATTTTTATATTTACTATTTACTATATTATTTACTAAAATATTTACTAAAATAAAATGATGGTAAATTAAACAACATTAGGAATCTATTATCCAAAAATTTTATTGGTTTCTTATCCAACAAAAAATATTTCCTTAAAAATTATTTTATAAACATATTGATGGCTAAACAACATTAAGAATTAATTAACCAAAAAGGTTGAGTTGTAATTTGGCAAATCATTCTTTTATTAAATATTAAATATTATTTTATTAAAGTGTTCCTTCTGATTTTGCATTGTGACTTGTTTGAAGACATAACAATTGTTAAGTTATAAAATTAACATGACCTCATTTCCAAATTCCTCAAGATAAACCTTTATTATTTAACATAAATATCCATATTGAACTGTCTTGGCGTGAATTTTATTGGTTCCCTTGTTCCTTTATTTCTACATAGTTCGTTAGCTTCTTTATTCTTTCAGGTTTGCTTGGTAGTTTTAGTTTAATTGTTCTAGCCTAGTAAAAAGTTTGTTAATAGAAATATGTTTAACTTGGAATTAAAAGGTTTCTGTTAATAAATTTGGAGAGAAGTTGTTCTGAATTTATTCCATATGTGTGCAGAGTTTGTTGTTCAATAATGTCAGTGCTCGAATCACTCTTTCATCTATTCTAATACCATCGCCATATTGGGCTGGCATTCCCAGAGCAATACTTGACAGACTGAAGGTCATTTAATTAAATATTAAATAATTGCACAACAGACACTGTCAATGGAAATAGGTACCACTTTTTAACATGCTTTATAACATAAGCAAGTTGTGTTTGCTTTTTTTATTTTAGTTTTTTATAAATGTTTTTTATTTTTTTTAAAGATTGACCAGGCTTGTCTTTTTATGGCATACTGATTTGATTTGTTGATTTAAAATGGGGCAGTGCAGCATTAATGAAATAGTAAATGTGTTGGGTTTAGCCATTTTGCAGATTTCCTTCCGTAATCCCAGACAGGTTGATGGACCAATTATAAAAAATGCGAACATAAAGGCAGGATGAAATAAATGAATAAAAATAGGTTTAGATCAATAACACCAAACAGGACCGGTCTAAAAATTAGCCTTTTGGGAGCCCAATAAGGCAATCAAGCATGTCGCTTTCTGTTTGTTTATTATGATTTGATCGAAAGACTTGCATTTTCAGCAACATTAAACTGTTTAGATATGTGAACATAATGATAGAGGGACACCACTGACACAATTACCCTCACTCAGCAGAGATTTAACTTTTTTGCATGAAGACACAGTTTGCAGCTTGAGTAGAACGGTAAGGATGAAATCCAAACTGCATAGAGTGGAATATAGCTGTTGTTTAAATAATTGATAAAAAAACAATTTAACTCATTTTGCTGCCACCTTAGATACATTTGGAAATATACTATATAGTAGGTTTTTGTCATCAGATTTGAAAACTGACTATGGCCACTTACTAAGCACAGGGTACAACTACCTGCTTAACAGACATCTTTTTGCAATTTTAATAGGCTAGGGTCAATAGGACAACAAAAAGCATTAGATGGGGGTAAGGCATTGTGTGATCTCACGCACAACGCTACAGAATAATACTTAAACTCAGTTGTTTAACAGAAACATAGTAGAATTTTTAACCAACACATTATTTGAGTTTTCATACTGTAGGAGTGAACTTTTGTCAGCTTGTACTGAGCTTTACTAATGACAGATTTTATCACATTAAATTCTCAAAAATGCATTTAGGTGTGGGATTTAAATATTACAAAATGCAAAGGAAAAAAAATGCTCTTTGTGCTACGTTTGTGCTGTGTAATCATCTGCCCCATGTGACAGCTTGCCTTTCCCTCCTGCAGTTCATGGTCTGCTCTACGAATGTGCTTTGCTTCCATTAGCGCCTGATCGCAGCTTTCGGATTTACGAATGTAAATCATATTTGTGTTTTACTTCTGGACATTTTTTTTTTCTACAAAGATGGTGCTCAGTGAAAATAATAAAAGACAAAGAAAAAAAATACTTTTGGCTAATTTATGCCATTTCATGCACACAGAGTTACTGTCACTCTTTGCTTTCAAAAGGCTTTTCCATATTGCAACGTGATCACAGCTGCAGCACCAGTACTTGTACTACATGAGCATCATAAAATACTTTTAAATAGGAAAAAAATCCATTGCAAGCACTAATGAAATCCACTCTGCCCCTCTCCTTGTAAACACTGTGTTTTTGAATGAAGTGGAAGTCTAGCCAGCTTCTAAAGGCCAGCACTCCTGTGGTTAATGTTCATGAAGTGGTGAAAACTGACCATGATATGTTATGAAGGGGAGGTTTTAATGCTTTAACCCACATTATTCAGTCCATTAGACCTTGGTTCCCTTTTTCCCCCTTTCAGCGTTGTATTGTGCAGATGTTTCATTTAAGGACATCAAAGAGTGCTGCTTTTGCTCTGTCGGTTTGAATCACTAATGCACAAAAAAGGAGAAAAAATAGGACATACCTCTAGCTGCAGAGGAGAATGGCTCCTGTGAGAAGACCTTTTTTTTAGCTGTTTATAGAAGCAGCAACCATTAACTATGATTAAGCCTGCAGTGCTCTTGATTCAACTCATTTTAGAACACTATAAGATCTAAGTCATTTCAAAAGCCGCTGGCAAAGATTCACTGCAGTTCTTTGACTGATTTGTGGACATTTAGACTCATTTCCTGCCCTCTTTTATTGATAACAAGTTGCATTAAAAACACATGACTCACTAAATCTAGGACTGCCAAGTATATAACATCTTCTTTGGACACTGGGAAGCAGAGCTGATAGTTTCTATTTATTGATTTTTGGCCTGCTTAACCTTTATATGAGACAGTTAATGTGACCGGAAACACATTAAAAGTTCTGTTCTCAGTACATGTTTCTGAGAGGAAGATCTTTGGTGGTGCACCACCTCCTACCTACATTTCCCATTTATATAATCATCGGATCCTTTGTAAAAACCAGGCCAGTGCAAACCTGAGGTTCATAAAGTAGTATTAGCTTAAGCTGCTATGAAATTTTTTAAGATTGCTTTGAGATGGTAGAAGTCCACTTTGAAATCGACCCCTGTCGGGTTAGCTGTTAGCTTCGTCCTCAGGGAGCAGGATTTACAGTATATTATTTGAGATGACAGGATTTAGTGATCTACTGACAAAAAGATAATAACTTAATGGATAGAAGTACGTTTTGGTTTTGGCCCCTTGGGGACTAGCTGTTAGCCTCTGGTTCTCCCTAATCTGGATTTATATTAAATGAAGAAGACAAGAACTACTGCAATAATGTTTTAACAGAACTTCACTTCACTTGTTTTTGATTACCAAACTTGGCTGTTAACTAGACCTTGCTCAGAGTAGGTATTAGCTTGAGTACCAAGAACTGTCCCTGGTTCTTAAAACAAAGATCACTCTCAATGGTTTCCACTGATAGATAAGATACTAAATACTCATAAGTACTTCATACGCTCCCCAAAGAGATATGAGCCTCTCGATCTCAAAACGGAAAATACTCATAAACCACAGACCATTAGTCATTTCTCCTTTTACATCTTTTGTGCTGTCTGCATTTGGGGGAAAGGTGAGGGGAGAAGATTTTATTTAATGAAAAAGCAGACAAAGGAGTGTGTCATACGACCTGGATTGCAAAATCACAGGATCTGTTCTCCATCCATCCAGCCTGGGTCTTTTTACACTTTCAAGATGTTTATGTGAATTTTTCAGGAATGTGTGACTAAACTGGGGCCAGTCTTGAAGGGGCATGGGCTTGATGAGAATAGCTTTAAAACTACAAAGTCACTCTGAGTGACATTATCAGACTGATTGATAGCTGCCATCTAAAGCCGCTGTTGTCGTTTCTTTTTAACTAAATGAAGACCACATTTTCCATCAAGTCGAGTCCATGCAAAATCAACTTTGTTTTATGTTTATCTTTAGGGAAAAAGATAAATTAGCTATCATTATGTTTAAATCCCTGCGGGCACTCCTGCCTTCATCTGCTGTAGTTGGAAATCCAGGAGGTCTTACCATTTTAAAGCTTGCTCATTTAAAAAAAAGCATACCTTCCAGAATCAAAACCATGCTGTGTCATTTTATAGGAGACCTGTGTGATTTTATCAATGTTTGTATTTTAAGTGTTTTATTTTTATTTGTACATATTTATTGGGCTGCATAGAGCCAGACAGAGAAACAATGTTATTTGGTTTGTTTTATTTATATTACTGTAAAGTAACCAACCTAGCTCAGATGCCATTACCAACAAAAAACTAATGACTGTATCATCCAATTTCATTGGATGATCATTTCATTTTTACTGAGTTTAAAAAGGTAAGATATACTTTCACTGTTTGAGGTAATAAACTGACATGACTCTAGGCAAAAGGTTTGCTCAAGTGGTTTGAATTACTTTAGGTATCACATAGGGGTCGGCATTTAACATATCCTTTATTGTTACTGTGAAAGATTTCTTATCATGATAAGAATTTGAACTTATCATGGCAACTACAAATTCCAGTTAATGATGTTTGAAAACCTCCAAAACGGACAGTATTGTCGGAATTGTTATTTTTACTATTTTCTCTAGTTTTGTTTGTGCCATGAATGTATCACTAAATTTGAAAATATGATTAAAAGCAGTTACTGTGTGCAGTTTTGTGAAAGAAATCACATTTACGTATCTCTTGTCCTGAAGAAGCCTATTTAAAATAGGAATATTTTAAAGTATTTAAAAAAGTATTCAGTATTTGCTTGTGAAGCTATAATTGCTGTGACATGCAGTCACAGCTACAAGTACCTAATAACTGCAAAGAAGTTTTAAATTGTTTTTCATCGCCACTTATCATTATCACAATAAACTACAAAAGATATTGTTAAAAATTACAGACCACATCGCCCACCCCTAGTATTACAGAGCACTACATGCTTTCCTCTGCTGACAAGCTTTATGGAGATGCTGTTGTAATTTTTCAGTAGTACTTGGCACCAACGCTCACTGTCAAAAGTACCAAAACCTTATTTAAGAACTGTGTTTAATTGGCCAGCAAACTGGCCTGACCTATGGAGCTAAGAGTTAATAAAGTACTTTAAAGAGGAAGTAAAGAAACTCCAGACCCAACAAAAAACCCAAAACAGAGCTTGAAATATACCGCTTTGAACATAAAGACAAATCACTTTCACCTTTTGAATTCATCTACTGACATAAATTCAGTTTTAATGGGATTCTATTTTTGTGAGATGAACATGAATATGACAAAAATGATAAACCCTATAAAGTCCTGCTTTGGATAGATGTCCTGTACAAATATAATTTTGTAAATTGAGTATAATGTTTCAGTCTCCAGATTTTGTTATTGTATTTCTGTATGCATTTCTTAGTAAACTGAATAAGAAGTAGCCCAGCAACTGACAAATGATTCTGACATTCACCATATTGGTATCCTAAAGCCCAAGAAGCTTGTGTTTGTCATGTTTGGGTTAAATCTTTTAGTCCACGTGCAGAAACATATCAAGAAATCAGATAAATGGTTTTATTGTACTATGACAAAGGGCAACAATGGCTTGCAAGAGCTGAGATCTTCAAACTGCAAACTGTAGGGAGTTACAGGAAGGATGAATATTATCAAGTAGGATTATGATGGGTTAATTCGTTCAGTTGCTTACTGGAGGATTTAGAGATGGCTCGCTGGAGGAGGCAGTGAGGTTCCGGACAGCGCTGACACTGAAAATGAACCGCACTGTGGCAGTCCAGAACCTTGACAGTAAGTTTCTGTGCTGTTTAATGAATCAAAAAGTAATCTTGGTTAAGGTTGAGCATATAAAAAGCAATTGGTTAGGCCTTCAAAAGCAACAGTTGGACAAACATACTGGCTTGTGCTATGAAATATCCTAAAGTACCTTTTTACAAGCATTTGTTGTGCAATTATATACTTAAGTTATTTAATTAAATTACTTTCACTCTGTCAAGTATTATCCTGTGAATACCAGCACAATGTGACTGTGGTAAAAAAGAATAAAAAAAATGGGAAAAAGAAAAAAAAATTAAAAAAAAAATATTTAAAAAAAAAAAACTTTTACTAGGCTAGATAATTCAACTAAAAATAACAAGCAAAATGAAGGAATAAAGAAAACTAATGAACTATATACAAATAAAGGAACAAGGGAATCAATAAAATTGATGTAATGGTATAACTGTTCAATCTGGAATTATGTTTGAGAACCAAGGTTAAATCCGGTAAAATTAGTTTTACAACTAATTAAGGATATGTGAACTGTCCTGACGAACAGGAGGACAGGAGGTCCAGGGCTCGGTGAGTTGTGTGGTGGGCAGTGGCTCTCGGCCTAGCTGCCTGGAGGGAGCATCTGGTTGGACTGGTACACGTGGGTACACGTTGTTTCACCCCATGGCTGGAGCTCAACAATACAGAATACAGTCATAGACTTTTTACAGATCCTCAAAACACGTGTGAACTGGACAACCAAACTCCCCTCACCCCCTTAGCAAGATTAAAGATTTGTACAACTGTTCCACAGTCAGGGCAAGAGCCAAACTGCTCTGACAACAAGTTAGAGCCTCTTTTCCAACATTAGTAAAGTTTCTCTGGAAGGCTGACAAGTGTGTTCCTATAATAGTTGGAAAACACTTTGCAATGATTTTTCTTAAAGATTAGGACCACCCACCCGGTCTGCCACTCCACAGGTATTGTCCCAGTCCTCCTTGCAACACTGAAGAGACTTGTCAAAAACAACAGCCCCACAGCGTCCAGAACCTTCACCATCTCATGGTGAATCCTCTTCACTATTGACCCGCCGATGCCAAGCAGATTTCTAACTACCTCAGCCACTTTTTACACTGTGATGGATCTGCCCTCCTCTGAGTCTTCAGATTGTCCCTCTGACATGGTGACTACAATAAGGATATTTTCGAATTGTTCCTTCCCCTGACTGACAATATGTTCAGTCTGGGATTGCAGTCCATTCCAAAACTAACCACATCCTGTTGGTCTCAGTATAAAGAGATATTTCTGTCCACAAGAAAAGCTATTTTAAGCATAAATGTGCCAGTAAACAGTTATAACAATGTACTTATATTCATTATTTCTTTAATATCACCCCAACTCAAAATACATACTTGGAATACATAGTTATGTGTTTAAAGCAGCATTTGATGCAATTAAAGTATGAATTAGACTTGTGATCGCCATTTGGTGTAATATTATTTTGCAAATGTGAAAGATTTTACTAGCCTCTTTGGCAATGAAACCTGACTCCCCCTAAAGGGGCGCTAGAGAGCTGAGGGGCAGCATAGTAAAACTAATACAGTAGGCAGAATCCTTGAAGTAAATACTCATTATTCAAGTCTTGAAAGTTTTTTTATGTTAGTTTTCCTTTTCATGTGTGTTGGGCTTTGAGTTCCACACATACATATACATTCTTCATATCTTCAAGGAACGTTGTGGAACAGACAGCTCTGATTGGCTCAAATGCTTTTTTGATTTTCTTTTTATCTGCAACACATATCCAGCCTGTGCTCAGTATGTAGGCAGGTTCCCTCATATGTCCACCTATATGCATTTTCAGTCATGAGAAAGAACAAGTTACAAAAAATGTTCAATCAAATTTATCCTGATTTCTCTGCCTATGCAAAAAATGCATAGTAACCAGATTTCAGACTGTTTGCAGCCAGAATGAGATACATTTAGCTCTCAGATTAATAATGGTCTAAAGGGCCTCATACTGTGTTTCTGCTTTGGTCCCCATTTGAAAAAGACTGGTTTTTAGTTAAATGTCTGCCAAGGGACAAAATCTAGTACTAAAAAACATATAACCTTTTCTGTTGCGTAGCAGTGGCCTCCACCTTTAGATCTGTTTTGGAAAAACTGTCTTTTTTGTACATAATTTCAGTTTAACAGCTTATATGTGAAGGTAAACTATGACTGAGCTGAACTATAAAAAGCCCGATAAGCTGTTTTAAACCAAAATTAAACAAAACTGTCAGATTTACTATAAATATTACAGCTGATAACTTTCCTTGATCATGCTTTCTGTCAGCAGTGACATGTGATGAATGTTTAGCTTTTAAATGTTATAAGGTTCAAAGCCAGAACATAATTTAAATCCAATACAGCTTTTTTTCATGTCCTACATGGTGGATAATCTGACTTCACAGAATAAACAGAAGCCTTCTAAAAAAACCTTCTGGCACACATGCACATTTTGTACCGACAACGTTGATGGTCTGTGGCAACCTTTTGATGTGGGTGTGTGTGTCTGTTGCCCGGAGTGTAGCTTTGTGAGCACATGATGGTGTCCCATGTGAAAGCGGCTCTACGACCACGAGTTGATCAGCTCAGGACAAATTGGCTTCTACTCAAAACCTATCGTGGAAGGTAGGCCCTACCAGCTTCCAAGTAAGGGAAGGAAATAAGATTTTAAAGCAATCCCAGCAGGAATGCCAGCTTGAAGCAGTCATGAGAGGGAATTTTTAACAGTTTTTTTTCAGTTTATTCATTCTCTCACTGATGAAACGAACAAGCACCTGATTTATCAGACTCACCGTGCTGTGAAAAAGAATCTGGCCCCTCACAGATTCCTTCTGCTTTTTCTGTTTTTTACAGTTAATTGTTGCAGATCTTCAAACATCAGACAAAAGTACTGGGAGTCATTAGAAAACTGCAATTTTTCAAAATTGATTTTAAGCATTAAGGTAAACAAGCTATTCAAACCAACTTGGCTCTATGTAAAAAAGTACCCTAAACCTAATACCTCGTTGTGCCACGATTGACAGAAACTGTCATCAAGTGTTTGTGAAACTTTCTTTTTTGTAGAGGAATGTTGGCCCAATTCTCTTAGCAGAATTTTTTCAATACAATATAGTTTACTTACTTTGGTTGATGAGTTTGTTCACTTGTAACTTTTTCCAGTGGTTCGGTTGCCTTTCACACAGGGAAAACTCCAAACAAACCAAAACCTGTCGCTACAAACAACATTAGAACATCCGGTCTGTTTATTGGTCAGATGTGACCGGCACAGGAGAAACAAATGCAAATACGGGAAGCAGATGTTGTGTGCTACTAGACAACATGCAGAATGTAATCATAGAAGTATTTTTCGATGTACTTTTTCAGGCAAAATTATCTGAGAAGTATACCGGATGATTCTGAGAAGACGTCTTGAAAGTTGCATTGGGCTTTATAGTTTATTAAAAATAAGTGCCTCCTATATTTATAATTTTGTTTACGCTACTATTCCACAATGCAACTCAAACCTGGCAACAGGAAGCAGGTGGCTCAAGCTTGCAGCTTTCACCTGGCAGCTGTGTCGGATCGAGGTCAGAACACAATAACAAGAGTTTGTTTGGAACTGTACCAAGACCAACTCCCCAAAACGGTCTAAGTATGGCTGCTTTGGTCCGCACCCTACTTCGAATGCTGTGTTCACATCTACACAAATGAACCGCACCAAGGAGGTGAACGAACCAGGTGTGAAAACACCACTTATTGGATCTAAGTCCAGACTTCAACAGAGCTACTCATTTTGTTGTTTTGAGCTGTTCAACAGCTATTCTGAGGTTATGCTGGCGATCATGGTCCTGCTGCATAACCCAAGTGTGATTGAGCTTAATATTATCAACTGATGGGCAGACGTGCTTTTTTAGGTTTTGTCTCGTCAGTGCAAAGAATATTTTCCCAAAACTCCTGCGGATCATCAAGATGTTTTTGTCAAATTATGACCTTGGAACTGTCCTACAGATGCAACTTTGTCTACTCTTTTTCTTGTAGTTGATGAACTTGGAGTAACGTTCACCACTGTTTCATGTTTGCTTCATTTTTGGACAATGGTTCTCACTGTGCTTTGCTGGAGTCCAAAGGCTTAGAAGGCTTTGTAACTCTTTACAAACTGACAGTACGGCTTTGTTTCTGATTTGATTACTTTGGACATTATGTGTTGCTTTATAAGATGTATAAGCCTACTTCATTCTGTCAAACATGTTCTATTTAAGCAATTCTACGGGTCTGGCAGTAATCAGGCCTGGGTTTGTTCAGTGAAATTGATTCTCAGCTTTCCAGAATATAGGGTAACGACAGTTAATTCATAACAAAGGTGCAGTTACTTTTTCAAATAGGGCCAGGTGGGTATGGATATTTGAAAAATGCTTTTTAGGTTATCTTTGTCTGATATTTAATCTGTTTAATGGTCTAAAATATTTAAGTGTGACAAGAAAAGCAAAAAAGAATAAATCTTTAAGGAGGCAAATACTTTTTCTTAGCACTGAGAGTGTTTCAGCATTCAGTACACATGGGAATTTTCACTAAAGTAAGATTTAAGGACAATTGAATCTAACATGTTTTCACAATTTAAAATATTATCTCTCTTTAATTCCCCATCATTTCAATTTTTTCTGACGAGTGGCTCAAAGAACCTGAGGTGACATGTTTGTGAGTTCTCTCCACATCTGAATACACAGAACCTAAGGTTCTCTGGAACCAATTATTTTTGCCTCACTCAAATGGATTTTCAGGGTATATGATATGTAAACATGACTGAATGGAAAGAAGATGGTTTGATAAACATTTCAAAATCAGATCCAATCTGCATGCCATGTTATATAAATGCATTTGGGCTCACACAATGTGGTCAGGCTGCTTTCATTTCTCTGTCATGGATCCTGTGTTAACCATTTAAAAAGTTTTTTCACAACTTTTTTTCACAGCACTGGGCTGTGTCGATTTAACAAGAGCGAATTTTGAGAAAACCTCACTTAATTTTAAAATGACTGAAATTTATAAAATGAAGCATATTACTGACTTGATTAACCCACCAGGGCTGAGGCTGAGGCTAACAATAGAGCTGTTTTATAGTTATTATTGTGAAACTGATACACAAGACAAGATCAAATATAGGCATTTTTGCAAATGGACCCAAGAATACACTGACCTCCTTAAGAAGGTCAGGAGAGGCAAAAATGTTTCAGTTTAAACAATTTTTGTTTTTCTAGCTGGCAAAGCTAAAAGTAATTCATAACCGCAGCATTGTTTGATGAAAGTGATAGATTGCTGGTCTTAACTGATTCCAGTTGATGCCAAGAGTGTGATGCTTAAATCACGATCTTTATAGCTGACCTTAACAGAGTTTTAACTCTAAGTCTGAACTTTATTGCTTTTATATTTATTTATTTTAAGGAATAGTGACTATGCATTTAATGAATTATATCACCCACAAAAACATTTGTCTAAACTCTTGAACCTATTCTGTATTTTGTTACACTGAAACAACAAATCTCACTCAATTGTAATGAGATTTTACGTGGCAGATCAACACATAGAAGTGTATAACTGTGTATAAGAGAAAGGAAAACTATATAGTGGTGAGGGTGTGCCAGCAGACTGCATTTTTTTTTTTTACAAATCGAAATAGAATCTAAAAAAAGGCACTATGCTTTTGTATTCAGCCCCCCTTTACTCAGATACCCCATAATCAAATCCAGCCCTACAAAGTCCTTCCAGAAAGTACAAAACAGCAGTATGAATACAACTGTTCTGTGAAGACCTCTGGTGTTTTTTGGAGAGCATCGCTGATTAAACGGCATCAACAGGACTAAGGAACACACCAGACAGGTCAAGGAAACAATGTGGAGAAGTTTAAACCAGCAATAACTTACATTACAAATCAATATCCTGAGCTTTCAGCATCTCAGGGGACTAAAATGCTGTGAAGGTGTGAGTTAGTTGGACATGCGAAAACTAAGTGCAGTACATTAATGGCAGTCTGAAGTGTGGGCAAGTGTAAGGGGGTTATGAGGAGAAGAGTACTAATAAACATTAGCAAGAATGAACACAAGAAATCGAGTCAGAAACAAAAAACACCATAAAGGATTACGAATATCAAAGGTAAATGACTAAAACTAAAAGAAGAGTCTAAACAGAAACTCAGAGAACAGAAAACAAGGAAGAACTTATAAACTCAACACAAGACATACGCTAAGTAGGGAATGCTCTAAGTAAAAACCCTGGACAACCCAAAATACTCCAATTTTAGACAAATACGATTCCCATAAAACACAAAGACCCACAGGTCCTGACACCACCCGAACATAAAGAGTATGACACAACTATAAACCCACTGTAGCATCATAGATGCTCAGAAAACTGCCCTCTTACATACATATGCACACAGAGATACCCACAGATGTGCACCTTTCACACTGTAGAAATTGTCTGTGAAAAAGACCTTCAAAATGACTTTAAATTGAGCTAAAACAATTTATTCCACAGAAGATGCCACTTCAATATGGCTATGAAGCTATTATTAAAAACAGTTTTTTGGATGCATGTCAATAATCTTTAATGTGAATGATCTTATTCTGCTAGTTTGGATACATAATTGACCTCTGATCAGTTATAATCATCAGACTATTAACAAGAATGAAATCAGTAACTAATGATCATCACTGCTCGAGTCAGTATGATCTTATCTATGCTTTATGAAACACGACTCTTTTAAATGTAAAGAAAAAGTTTATAAAAAATTACTGAATCTATTTTCGTCAAACAATAAGTATCAACCATTTGTGCTACATTTGTGCCGCTTTCAAATTAAAGATGTTAATAAAAGTTTCCGGAGCTCACAAATGAATACATTTTCTGCACAAACATTTCACACCAATTTGTTTGATTTGAAGAAGGCGATGGGGGCAATTCCCTCAGGTTCCTCATGGTTATCTAAGAAGACATGGCAAACACCTCCACTTTGTCAGAATTTGATGACATCAGGATGGGATGATTACATAGAGCTCTAAGTGTTGAGTCAGTGCAATGAGAGACTGAGACATAATCATGGCCTGACTACAGTTAAAGTCCCATTTAGAGTTTGCTACAAACTTTGTAGGGGGACATAGCAAACATGTTGAAAAAGGTTCTTTAGTCAGATGAGACCAGAATTGAACTTTTTGACCTCCATGGAAAATGCTGTTTGGTGAGAAACTAACACTGCTCATGACTCTGAAAACACTATCCCCAAAATAAAATATGGTGGTGATGGCATCATGCTGAAGAGATGCTTTTGTTTAGCAAAGACTGAGAAGCTGGTCAGAGTTGATGGGAAGATAGAAATACAGGACAATCTGAAAGAGAACTATGAAAGGCTTCAAAAAACTTGACTGGGGTAAGGGTCCACCTTTCAGCAGGAGAACAACCTTAAACATACAACCAAAGTTAAAATGAAATGGTTATGATCAGAGGATGATCAGAGTATGTGTTAGAATGGTCTAGACAAAGTTCCGACCGAAATCTGGTAACCTGTGGCAAGGTTTGAAAATCTTTCTTCACAGATGTTTTCCATCCATTCTGACTGAACATGTGATACCTGAAAGTACCTCAAATACATAAAATACAGTCTTTAGATCTGCAAAGCTGGTAAAATGCAGTGAAATGTGCTTCTATAAAGTATTAACTCGGGGAGATTAAATAAAGCAGCATATGTCACTATTAAGATTGTAATATCCATCAACATTTAAAAACCCATGTATCATTTTCCTTCTACAAAATGACGCTCTACTTTGTGTTGGTCTGTGACAAAATCTCTTTACAATACATTGAAGGTTGTGAATATAACATGAAAAGTTATAAAAAAAGTTCAAGTGGTATGAAGCAGGATAAAGACCTTAGGGAACATCTGAAACATGATCTTGATGCAGAACTATCAGAAACCCTAATGGTTCAGAAACATTCATTCAACAGACCAGAGGTAACTAAACATTATCTGTAAAAAGTAAACTTTGAAACTGTGAATTACATGGTGGTAAAATATCACTATGTAATCTGACCTAATGAGTTGTTGAAAACTTTGTTCTGGTAAAATTTAGGTCTAAATAATTTTTCTGTTCAAATTTTTCATACTTTCACACTGAAAAAGTCCAGAATTTTGTCATCAGTAAGTCAGTCAGTCATGATGATGAAATGACTGACTGACTGATTTTTCTGTTCAAATTTTTCATACTTTCACACTGAAAAAGTCCAGAATTTTGTTTTTGTTCAATTACTTCCTTTGGAAAGCCAATATTTGTAAGAAAAACTTGGGAGGGATGCACTACTGAAAAATCTGTTAAATTCTCTCTGCCATTGCCAGACAGTTTTGGTGGAGGCAGTGTGATGGTGCAGGAAGGCACCTCACTCATTGAAAAATCAAAGCCTGACATCATTGGGGGTAATCTCAATGCAGAGAGATTTCGAGATATCGAGGCAATCCCATCCTCTGGTGTCAATGCCAATGCTCTCCCATACAGAGCGGTGTTCATCAGAGCCTACCTCTAAAACGTTCAGTGGAAAGGATGGAATGGTCTGCATGCAGCCGTTGTTACGGTGGGGTGTGACTGAGTGTGTGGGTGCGTGCTTGTGTACATTTGTGAGTCTTCCTGCTGTTCACCAGGAGCTCGGTGGTGGGCGTGGCACCAGCTGATCACAGCGCACCTGTGGACAATCTCTACTGCTTAAAAGGAGCGGCTGGACAAACATTCCCTGCCTGTTGGTCCACGCAGTTGGTAACCTCAAGCCACTCTGTTCTCAGTTAAACTTCAGAAACTTGGCATGACCTAGCTTCTAGTAGTTTCCAGTTCTAAACCTTGTTTGTTGCTACGCTCCTAGGTCTGGTTGACGACCTCCTTTCCGGGTTTTCTGAGTTCTTGTGGAGGATCGCTCTACCCCTGAAAGATTCCTCCTCCAGAGGTCAGCTAACTAGCCGAGCCGCTCTGAGCACCTGCCCGCTCACTCTCCGATCCAGCCGAGCCTCTCAACCAAAAACCAAACAAATGGATCACCTCCAGGAAGCGCCCCAGCGTAAGCCTCCCTCAAAGATACTAAGAGCCTCCAGAAACATAAGCCTTCCATGTTCTCTGTCAACATCCAAACTCACTCCCTTCGGAATAAATTCTACCCACCTCTCCTCTGCAGAATGATCCAGGCCCTGTTGACACCTGTATCCAGCCTTCTAGCGATTCTGTAAAATAAACTTGTTGAAAAAGTTCTCTTTGTCCCTGTGTCTGAGTGGTTCCACATGTGGGTCAGGAAATGAACCGGCAATATGACAGCCTTGACCTCCACCCCATTGAACACTTGTGAGATCAGCTCTTCGGACCAGAATCACAAACACAACCACATTGATGGGCTGCTGAAAAACGCTGGTTGAAGAATGGGATACCATCCCACACAGTGACCAGAATGATGACTGGCATGAAGAGGAGATACCATGGTGTTGTTGGCTTCATACAGTTCCCCCACAAACTACCAGGGCACTTGATTAAATTGTTTCTTAAACCTTCACTCATCCAGTCCAATAAACAACACCAAACAAGAATCAATAGCAGAATAAACAACTTGGCATTGGCAGAGAGGATTTGATAAACATCTACACTAAACTCTGCCTCCCAATTAACAGGTAAATTTTTCCCACCATTTAAATTCAAGTCTTCAAATTCACACCTCTGGGAAACAGACTTTCCAGTAGCACAAGACTTATTGCCAAGAAACGTTGTTGCAAAATTTTCCCTACTTCTGTGCAATGCTGAGATACAGTGTTTATGAAATTTATTTACCAATTTAGTGAAAGCATTTACTTACGGGTATCAGATTAAACAGATTTGTTTTTGTCAGTCAGTCAGTCATTTTCTACCACTTCTTCCATAGTGGGTCGCGGGGGGAGCTGGTGCCTATCTCCAGCAGTCTATGGGCGAGAGGCGGGGTACACCCGCGACAGGTCGCCAGTCCATCGCAGGGCAACACACAAACAACACTCATTCATACACCGAAGGGCAATTTAGATTGACCAATTACCCTAACAGGCATGTCTTTGGACTGTGGGAGGAAGCCGGAGTACCCGGTGAGAACCCACACAATCACGGGGAGAACATGCAAACTCCGGGAATCGAACCCAGGACCTTTTTGCTGCAAAGCAACAGTGCAAAGCAACAGTGCTACCAACTGCGCCACCGTGCAGCCCATTTGTTTCCGTGTAAAATGTTGAAACCTTTTGTATTGGTGTATTACATCGGATCCTAATGAAATGCACCAAAGTTTGCGATAAAATGTGGAATAGTTCACAATACAGAGAATCAATAATGTGGTTTCAAACAATAACTCACTTTGAATTTTCCCAGGAAGCAGTGAGCTTCTTTATCATTTGTATATGAATAGAATAATAGAATATTAGAAATGTTCACAGATGGCAGTGAGACTACAGATAAAGTGTTAAGGGTAGAATCAGCACAATAGATTTACTCAGGCTTGACATTTGAACAACCGCGTGGGAGGGGGCAAAGACAGAAAAGAGATATATAAGAAAAAAGCAAGGAGGAACGGAAGAAGGAAATGAAAAAAGAGTGAGCAACAAGTGAGGGGAGGGAGAGAGCTATAGCATAATAGAAAAAGAGAAAAAACAGAAATGAGGGTAGAGAGAGGGAGAAAAACAGAGAGAAAGAAGCTGAGGAGCTCCTGGAACACAGAAAAACAGGGGGGGATTGTTTTCCCCTCTCTCTTCTCTCCCTCTGGCTTTAAATAGTGGAACAGCTCTTTGAAGAGAGGGCGGGAGGGGGCAGTTCTGTACCTTCACCATCCTGTCTGGACTCTGAGGAGTATATAATGTGCAGACTCAAACTTGAATTCCAGACACAACGTGGAGCTTCAGCCAGAGGACCAGCTGAGGACCTGACGAATCAAACGGCATGAACGACGTCAAGCTAGCCCTTCTGGGAAGCCAGGGGGCTGGGAAATCAGGTGAGGCACAAAAACAACTTTTATAACAGACAAGTACAGAAAAATTTTCATTTATTTATTTTCCTTTCTGCTTCGAAGGCAAAGGCATGTGGAGACCTGCTTGTTTTTCTGCATCAATGTAAATGATCCGTTACTTATGTAACTTTAGAGATTTCTGTGTTTAAAACCTAATTAACCAGATTCTTGTGTAACATATTCCTGAGGTAAAGTAACATATTTTTGGTGATTTCTTCAACTTTCTTTTTTTGCTTCATTTATTTTTTGACAAACAAAAGACATGATTAGCAATAGAAAGTAACCTAGAAGTTCGTAGTCCTCTTGTCATGTTCAAGCTTCATGAAAACATTTGCTTTACTTTAAAAGATTTTTTTTAAAAGCAAGTGCCTGACAATTCAGCTAATTCATTATCCGTTAATTTACTCGTCAGAGCTGACATAGTTACAGGCTCTTCTTCCCAAGACACAGAAATATGTAATTTGGATTTTTGAGCTTAACTAATCAGTCCAACGGGAGTCGTATTCAGAAACCAGATTTTTCTTATAACCTTTTAATAGAGATATGTTATCTTAAGATTTCAGAAACCCACAATTTATTTTTGCATAATTTCTTAATTTTTTTGTGTTTAGCTGCATCTGACAGTACTCTAGCAATAGTAATGTGTTTTATTATTAAATACTAGTATAAAAAGTGGCATTTAATCAACTGTTCAAATCTGAGAATGAAGATGACTATGTTTTCGGTTTTTTCATTACAATAATAATAATTAGGAATGATTTATTTACAGATTGGTGGTAGCGTTACCAGAGTAATGTGACTCCTGCAGCAAATGTGAAATTATTGATATAATTTTGTCAAACTTCTCAAGCAGTTGATGAATCGGAAAGGAGACCAAATTCGTTTTAGCAAGGAAAGCCTTACAATTTTAATTAGAGAGAATAAAAATGGAAGTTTTGATGAGAAGTATCCAGCAGCAGGCATTGTTCTCAGGCCTCCACCATTTGCAGGCCTGTTTCAGTTCTTAAATTCTTTACTTCCATGCCCAATAACATATAACCTACCCCTAACCTGTACACCTAAAACCATCCCTAACCCTAACTCCAACCTTAATCACAAACTACATCCACAGTTTTTAATGTGTAAGGCACAGAGTAGAGTTGCTGAGTAGTAGGAGTATAATGTTGCACGTATTTGTAGTGAAAATATCTGGTATGTCCTTGTCGGTTCGGTACGCATGTGTACTACACGAAAACAGCCTTGTTTTAAACCTAAACACATGCAGAATGTTTATGTGTGGAACTTGATCGCTTAATGCTATGTTTTGTAGCCCTGCTTTAAAAAGCGACACCAAAACCAGAGAGGACTCCCACCCATCACTAAACTCTAAGAGTTTTTCTCTAATATGGGCACAATTTTTGTTAATAATTTCTAAACATTAACATTGACTGTTTTCAAGTGGTTATATTGCTGAACAAATTATCTTTCCAAGCATTGGCTATGCCTGCTTATACTACTTTATTCATGAAAATAATCCAACCACATCTCCATTCAGTTCTATACATTCCACTTTTTTAAGCTTAAGAATTTAATAAAGTCAAATTAACTTCTTAGACTGAAAAAGGTTCTATGTTTACTGCTGACCAAAGTAAAAATAAAGCCACATATTGTCATTTATATTTCAGGTATTTGTTTCTTTTCGCTATGATGATCGCTAAAAATGTATTTTGTTGTTAGTATGAATGAAAATACATTTTAGGACACCGTAGATAAATATTTTGTTCTTTTATGAAAAATGTTTACAGATTCTTTTTTTTCATCTCTGGGAAATAATGACAAATAAACATAAAATTTTAACTATATAAAAAAAAGTGTTTATTTTAACTAAGGAGAAAGGAGAAAGGACACCCAGCCGCCTAATTTATAATTATTCCACAGGTCCGAGTCGTCTACATTTTCTCTGGCAAGCGTTAGTCCGGCCATCCTAGAGAGCAATGGGTTCCTCTTTGCACAGATCCTATGAAAGTTGAACTTTTGTAGTCTCTTTCTGATTGTACAGGCAGGTATTTTCATATCAACAGCAGCAAGAGCTCACTGTAGATCTCGTGATGACATTTTTAGAGACTTCTGTGAACATCTTGCTGTCTCATCCTGGGCACTGCTTGTTTAGCTAGCCAGACCTGGACATGTTTGCTGTTGTTTTGTAGATTATTTTTTATACAGTGGAATGGCTAATTTCAAGTCTCTTGAGAACTATTGAAATCCTTCACCAAACTTATAAGCTTCTGCTACCTGCTTTTTGAAGGCCTCGGGTAGTTGTTTTGACATTTCCATGGTGAGCAGTGAGGAGCACATCAGACTAAATCTCTGAGGTTTCAACAAGGCAGACCTCCTTCTAAATGCTGTGTAATGATGTCATAATAATGCTCACCTGATGTGAAATGCCTCTGTGTAATTTTACACATTTTAAACGGGAATAATTGTGGGGTTGTCCTAATGTATTCTTCAACAGAAATTGCATTTTTTTCCTCCATCCTACAGGTCTTAGTTTTTATTGTGCTTCTTTACATTTCTGAGTGTTATCACAGATTTCTGTCATTTATTTTAACTGTCTGTCTCTGTGGTGGTAGTTAGGACCGATTGGCTCTGTGCCTGGCAGTGTGGCAGAGCTGGAACTGTGGAGAGTCTATACCCTCTGGGGTTTGTTCGCATACTTGCACCCATTTATTAAGAGCTACTATTTATGCTCTGCTTGTTGATTTCAGTGCACGTCTTATTCTTGTGTGCGTTGACTGCATCAGTCCTTCAGCAGTTATGGCAACAAGAATTTCTGATGAGTTAAAGTACGATGACTTGTAAGCCGTTGGTCTTTTCTAAAGTGCATGCAGCATTAACCAAATGTACCTACAGAACTTATATGTGTGTATGTTCGTAGCTGAAATGTAATCTCTGTCTCACCCCTCTTGAGGCCCACCATCATTAAAGTTCTGATCTGGGACCCCAGCCCATGGTTGAAACTTATTGTCTGTGAGACCAGAACTTGTCCAGTCAGTTGGTTTTATGTTTAGCTCGCGGTGCAGAAACAAGCAGACAGTGGGGGTGAATGCATCCATTCAACTTGCCAAATATGTACACAAACTTTCAAGCAAAACCATTTAGCCTCTTTCATGTAAGGCTCAAGTCTCACCGCTCCAGTCCCAGAAACCGTTGACACTGTGATGTGTCTGCACAGATAAATGAGGGTCTTTTTTTCTAAATCCCCACTCCTGCCACCTGTGAGGAATGAGAGCGTAATGATCCTGTGATTGATATTGGTGCTTTTGATTTCTTCTGTTTCCTCCAGCTGTACTTGTGCGGTTCTTGACCAGACGGTTTATTGGTGAATACGCTTCAAATGCAAGTAAGAGTTTACAGATTTTTCAAAAGCCTTTTGCATATTGTGGTTTTTTTTCTGTAGGATAGATGCAAACTTCAGAGTCACTCACAAACACAAAATGCACAAATAAAAAAGAATAAAACTGTAATTAAATGGATGTCAAATGATAATGCCTTTTTCTCTTTTTTGTCTCTTGTTCACAGACTCCTTGTACCATAAGAGGCTATCAATCGATGGCAGGCAGCTGAATCTCGAAGTGTTTGACCCCTGCTCTCAGGTATAGTTCGCATCACTTTATGGTAGAGAAGCCAAGTTGTTGCACACTTTTGTATTTTCCTGTTTTGAGTTCTTTTTTTGTGGCGTTCATTAGATATACTCAGAGAGAGGATTTTTGGCCCCTAATGCAGGGTTATCAAACTGTGGTTTGAATCAAGACTGCCAATGAGGACCAAGGCTTTACCCGCTTACCCATGGTTATGCATAATAATCTGAGATGCATTGGAATAACACCCTTAACCAACATCCAGGCCTCACAGTGGTTTGTAAAAGTATTAATACCTTGAGCAGGTTCACATTTGAGCACATTTCAAACACATACTTCAATTGTCCAACTGGGAGATTATGTCATAGCCCAACATAAAGTGCTACATAGTTGCGAACAGGGAGGAAAACAATACATAGTTTTCGATTATGAATCTGAAAGGCATGGCATATATTTGTATTCAAATGCTTTTCCATCAGATCAGTTGATGTTCCAACTATGTGTAAATTCATTTGTGTATACATCCAGCGGTACTGTGAAGGACTCAGCTGTTTGTTTCAGAACATTAGTGAAGAAACAGCATCATGAATACCAATGAAGACAGCAGACAGGACATAAAACAATATCCCAAGCTTTGAACATGTTATAAAGCAATTTATTGTTTGACAATGGAAGGAGTTTGACTCAACTGTTAGCTACAAGCCACAAGTAGGGGAAATTTCAAATTTCACGTGGACGAAGGTTCTCTGATCTGATGGTACTGAAACTTAACGGTTTTGGGCCGCATGCAAAACACTTGTAGGGTAAAAAGCAAACCCTACTCACCCATATTAACACATAATTCTCACAGTGAAAAATGGTGATGGCTGCATCATGATGTGAGGATGCTTTTATTCAGCAGGGACATGGAAGCTACTCAGAGTTGATGGGATGATGGGGCTAAATACAGGGCAGTCCCGGAGGAAAACCAGTTAGAGGCTGCAAAAGTCTTGAGATGTTTGTCATTGTAATGTGATAAAATGTGAAAAACTTCAAGTAATAATGTGCATCCTGGAGGTTGCACTGATTTATCTTCAGTTTCTTATTGTCACTCTTAAAATCTGCAAAAGAGTTTATGTTTGTAGCATTAATAGTTCAGCAGAGTTTTGGTCTGCAGGGAAAGCTGCTCATGTCCACGACCTTTAGGGAGCTGTGATCATGTATTTCCTGGCACGTCTTCCTTTTTTGCTGCACTTAAACTGGAGATCCAGAGGGTTTATGAGAGTATCCTGGGGTGATTCGTGCTGTACGCTGTTCCTTGGAAGAGAAGAAGGCATTTAAACTGCTTCTTACGCTTCCAACAGAACAAAAGACCTGAGACACCTTTCACAAAAGTTAGCATTTTACTGGAATACCTAAAGGCTCAGTAAGCCAAGAGCCGGCTGTTGTCCCTGCCAGCTAGACACATTATAACACTACCCTCTCATGAGGAGAAACAAGTCTGCATGCTGCCTGTCTGACCGCTGTACAATAAAACTGTTGAGTTGATAAAGAGAAGGGGTTATAAGCCGGTATTTACAGTCGTCAGTATGGCCCTGCTCTTCAGGTTCTTTCTTTGGTAATAGGTCACAACATTACAACCTACATCAGGTGTACATATGTTACTGGAAGTGTTACTGTTATTTGAATAGCTTTGTACAAAACCCTTGGTGCTTTATTTATTTTCTACTTTCCACTCAAACAGGTTGCAAATCCCTCAAGAGTAAATCCCTCTTGAGCTTCCATTTTGTTAACCTTTTTAAAATTTCAACCAGCGAGTACAATGTATTTTATTGGGGTTTTCTGTGATAGACCACAGAAAAAGAAATGTGTTATTGTAAACTAGAAAAAGAAGGATACATGTTTTTTATGTTTTACAAATAAAAATCTGAAAGTATGGAGTGCATTTGTACTCACTCCTCCTGGTCAATTCTTTTTAAAAACACCTTTTGCTGCAATCTTTTGCTGGTAGGTCTCTACCAGGTTGGCACCATCCACTGGAAGAAAGCTCTGACCAGCTTTCTTGTAGCTGCTGAACAAAAGCATCCCCACAGCCTGATGCTACCACCATCATGTTTTTATATGCTAAAGGTTTTAAAAACCATAAACCATTTTCTTTTCCATTTAACAAATATGTGCTACTTATGTAGACTAAAGCCTAAGGTTGTAACATGTTAATCTATGGTATAGGTCAAGGTATATAAATATTTTATAAGGCGCTGTAGGTAGTATTCAGCAATAAAAACTGCATTACACATGAAGCTGAGTTAAATACAACTAAACATGTATCATTTATTCGGCAAATAACATTCCTAATTTAGAAAAATGAAGAAAAACTTTATGCAAAGGAAACAAGACAACAGATATACTGTGCAACTTCTTCCTGTGTTTTTAAAATAAAAGCACATGTTCCCTGTTGGTAGAGCTCCGAGGCCAGGTGTATACTGGAGGAGCCAGTGGACTGGGCAGATGGCTTTGTGGTGGTGTACAACATCAGCGACTGCACTTCCTTCATCAATGCCAAAAGCATCCTGAGGCAAATCCGGGAGGCTCGCACGGATAACTGCAAAGGGTCAGAGGCAACAAACCTTTCTGCGATAAAGAACTGTAGACCAGGACTAAAAAGGAACTGACGTCATGTAACTTTAAGGTGCTCTGATAAATCAGAGTTATTCTTATTAATTCAGTTTTATCATTTTATATATAATATCCTAAATATTAATTGTCATGTTTTGTTTTGCACAGTTACCACCGATATATAACTTGCACGAAAAAAACCTAATTTGTATAGTTATTCTTGTGCTCTTGGGGGCCCACTGTTGTTTTGGGAGTCCTAGGTTTGCTTATGGAAAGGGCCAGCTCAGGCAGCTCCATGTGGAGAAAACTATACAATACTTATTTCTGTGGTAATGGGTTTTAGTACATCCACATGAAATATTCAATTGTCTCTATATGTGGTGCTCCCACAATATGATCCTAGATTAGACAAAATAATATAAAAATTGTGTTCAAAGCTCCAAACAATAATGCTTTACAAAGTACTTTATACGAGCTACCAAAACAATTAAGTGAAACGAAAAGAAAAAAAAGTTACACAGAGCTGGTTTTCAAAATAAAAAATACAAAAAGTTTTTAAATTAACAAACAAAATTACAACATTTTACAAAAAAAAATGTTAAAACAGGCAGCAAAATCTAAGCTATAAGGACATTTGTATTTGTTATTTTTTAGTTTGACCGTAATGTTTCTAAGTTCTTAAAAGCAAGCCCAAATGATCACTCCTCCACCTCCATGCTTAACAATTGGTATGAGATAATTGTGGTAATATGCTGTGTGTTTTTTTGTCAAACATGGCTTAAGTTGTTCTCATCTGTTCTCATCTTTGTTCCAGAAGTTTTGAGGAACATTCAGAAGTCAGAAATCATTTCACCATAGTCATTCAGACCCTTAAAACCTTAAAAACACACCATTCGGCCTTTCTCTGATTGTTAGTTTTCATAAAATGTGACATTTACCATGCTAACTGAGACATGTTGAAGTTTTTCCTTTGCTATGTGTTTAACATAACATATGACGATCACAGTTTACTGCAATAAATAGTGAGCCCTGAAAACGGCTTCTTGACAACTGAAGAACTGTGTTGTGTTCGTATTGTTGACATCTGCTAGGTAGGAGTGGTATTTTGGTAAACATTGTAAAATGACCCCAATTCATTACCCATCCACCGCCATGCCTGACAGTTCAAGGTATTTGTTGTTATATTTTGATAAATTCCAAAGTTGTCCTTGTTTGGAGATCAGAAAAAAAAACAATAAAGTCTAACATGCAAAAGCATTTCTATTTCAAAAACAAAGAGCAAAGAGAGTCTCTCTGTTGTTGTTTTTCTGTTGTTTTTGATTTTAGAGCACCATTTGATTATCACAAGATGTAAATCTCAATGGACAGGAATACATTCAATCTGGCAGAAGGAAGTATAACCAGGTACCTCCAGTGAAAGGCATTCCTACTTACAACTATGAGAGAATATTTAAACAAGGGTAGCAGTGAAATGGATGTAATTACCCAGACATCCTAAAAATACAGGCCGAACGAAATCAAAGCTCCACTCATGTCTTTGAAGATGAGCAGGAATCTTTGTGCAGTTCATGGAATGACCCAACTGAGTCCAGTGAGTCCTGAATAATGATTCATGATGATGAATGAGGGGTTCACTGCAAACCTACAGGTCTGTGAAGAATTTGATGTGCGGAAAAACAAGCCATCCACATCTGTCAGGCAGCCAGGCCTGTGCAAAGGCATCTCACTAATGTTACGGGGAGTGGAGCATAGGGAGTGTAGGAGAAGATCATTAACTCATGGTAAGATAAGGAGAAGATCTGGATAATGTGTTTGAATGCTAGGACAACGGAAAAACAATTGCCTTATGCTCAGATGTTTTGGGCTCAGGTATGGTAGATGATTAAAACATGCATTTGTTAAATGATAGGATACAATAATATTCCATCATCAATCTAATCTAACACTCTTTCTTGTTTCAGGGACACAGATGTTCCTGTGTGTCTGGTGGGTAACAAGCAGGACCTGTGCCACACCCGGCAGGTGCGAGAGGACGAAGGCCGCAGCCTGGCGCAGGAGAACCGCTGTCACTTTCAGGAGGTGTCGGCGGCTGAGAGCTACCAGGACATCGCCAACCTCTTCACCCAGCTCATCCGGCAGGTGATGGAGCACCTGAAATACCGAGCCGACCGACGACGCTACAGCGGCTCCAAGTCCATGGCCAAGCTCATCAACAATGTGTTTGGCAAGAGGAGGAAGTCAGTGTGACGGTCCCAGCTGATGGGAAAAGTCAAGCTGGGTGAACTGGGAGGTTGCTTTTTGTACAAAGCCATGCGGAAGGCAAACAGCAAAGTTCTGTGTTCATTAAGTAGTTTGGAAAGGTACTCATACTTCTCGAACATTTTTACATGTTGCTTTGCAACCACAAACTTCAGTGTACTTTGTTGAGATTTCATCTGTAGTGCATGATTGTAAAGTGGGAGGAAAATTAAACATGGTTTAAAAATATTTTTCGCTAATGAAATCTCAAAAGTTTGTCCCTACTGAGTTAATAGTTTTTAAAACCACTTTTGGGGAATAACAGCTGCAAGTCTTTTGAGCTCTGTCTCTACTACCTTTACACATCTAGCGACTGACGTGTAAAGAGCAAGATTCATCTCTGCCAAAACATCTGAGTGTTGAGAGAAATTGTGTTTTGGATTTAGCTCTGGACTTTAAATGGGCCATTGGAATTATATCAAGGGCTGTCAGTGTAAAGGAGAATGAGTATAAAACACACTTTTAGGATTTTTGTTTGTAAACAAATTTGAAAACTGTGCGAGCTTTTCCTATCACTTCTCATTTATTCGCTTCTTTGTGTAGGTCCACCGCAACTGCAAATACTTTTACAAGGCACTTTATTCTGAGCAACATGGATGGTTGAACACAAGTAGCAATTGGTATGTATGGGCGTCTAGCAACAAAACTTTAGTATTTCTATTGATCTGCTTTAGTTTATGCCAACTTATTTAGAGCAGCCACAGCACCAAGTTGATTTAAATAAAAAATATATTTACACATAATGTTTAGAAAACACAGTCTTTCCAAAAACAAAAGTCCTGCAATAAGCACTTTTTTCTATCCCAGTTTTCTTGTTATGAATACATTTATTGTGTCTTATTTTGACAGCTTTTTCCAAAAACCTAACTGAATTAGACAGAGGAAACAGAAACACCTGCACAGGTGAAACATGCGTATTCAGAGGGGGATTTATCAAACAATCAGAGGTGATTTGGGGGGTCCTAAAGGATCCATAGAACAGACGGTTGCAGGAAATCGGGCTGTAAACCCGGAATCAAACTGGAATGCTTGGATTTGCTGTAAGCAACGTGTCTGTTTTCTTTCACTCATCCCACAGTTCTTATTGTAGCTTGAGACAATTTTACAACATGACAGCACATAAGATAAATGATTGGTGGTTGAATAGCCAGCGACAGAAAAATGTCCAAGTCTGGCCAACTCTTGAATTAAGTTTTGGTTTTGCACAGCTCCAGATAGGCTCACAGAGGTTTCACTCACATGATGTTGATGACAGCCAGCCAACACTGCATACTACCAAATGAAAATATCTGCAGTTTGCCTTTTTGTTAAAATATAATAGAAAGTATAATTTTGAAAAGATAAATCTCAGCATTCACATAAAGTTTGCTTCCATTGTGCAGTGTTGGCTGCTGCCCTGTATGATAACTCTGCTTCTAGTGTTTCAGGGCATTCCCTGCATGGTTTTCCTGTACCAACATTATTGCTTGTTATATTTTGCTTACCAGAATATTTAGGTTTTATCCCAGTCCTGAACAAAGTTAAGTTTGGTGAATCTAAATTGACAGTGTGAATTTGCATGCATTTTCTGTCAGTGTTACACCTTTGAGGGACTGGTAACCAGTTCAGAGTTCACTGCATCATTTTGCAAATGGGACCAACTCTAACAATCCTGTGAACTGTTAAGTATGGGATGGACTGATGGGGAGAAACAGCTGGTTTTCATGCATTTTACTATCAATATATATAATGAACATGATGTAAAGGGTTGTAGAAATATTTTTTTAATAGTGCCACTCTTGGAAAGCGGTAGTGCTGATTGAAAGAGTGGATTAGGTATGCACATACCCAACCCTGAAGGAATGGCAGTACTGTTAATGTTGTCATGTTTTTTTGTTGTTGTTGTTTTTCATCAAAATATTTAATTCCTTAATGGAATAGTGCCAAATGCAAAATCTTTTACCAATTAAAAATATTCGTTTTGAATATCCCTTCTCAAGAAATATTTTCTTTCAACAATCGTTAAAAAGGAGAAAACCGATCATGGTTTTAAGGCATGATGAGTACATGATGACTGAAACAGAGCTTGTGTTGATGCTTATGTTTTTTTCATTTTTGGTAGATCCTGATAAACAAGCCCAAATCATCAACCCTCCCCCACCATGCTTTACAGTTGGTATCAGGTTCTTGTGGCGTTCTTGTCTCGCAATGCCAAACATGGCATTGCCAGACATCTCTGTTTGGTCTTACTTGCTGGTTTCCAAATGTCTTAGCTTCTGATGCACAAAGTAGTAAAGAAAAAGACTGGTCAACCTGACTACTGGTTGAGTATACAACCATTTCTACTGTGTGATTTAACAGGGTGAGCAATGACAACAAAAACACAATAAACGGGTCATTTACATGTTCTAATATTTATAGCATGAATGTGTATACAAATTAAAATTTTTGGTCAGTCAGTCAGTCATTTTCTACCGCTTCCTCCATAGTGGGTCGCGGGGAAGCTGGTGCATATCTCCAGCAGTCTATGGGCGAGAGGTGGGGTATAGCCTGGACAGGTCGCAAGTCCATCGGGATTCAGTTTAATTTCAGGAGAGGATCTGGAGACTCCACAGTCTCTCAGTCTGTTTTTCTAAACGTTTGAACATTGAGATGCTTGGTGAGAATCGATCATGGTTTCAAAGCCACGGGTCCAGAGTCCAGAATACTGAACAACAGTTTGTAAGGTTACAAACTGTGTTGTGTCAATATTGTTAACGTCTGTTTGGTACAACCAGAATTTTGGTAAATTTTGGTAAATTCTGCAGAACAAGACCAGATTATTATTCCTCCACCACCCTGCTTGACAACAGTTCTGAAGTCATTTGTTTATTTGTAGCTAAATTCCAAAAGATGCCCACTTGGGGCCATCTCTAAACAGCATTTTCAGTACTCATGGGACTTCTTCATTCTCGTCAAGTTTCAGTGCCAGGGTCAGGGCTATTTTGGGTGCAGTTGCTTTCAAAGCCCACATGGAAGATATACTTTTCATCCAGCCAATTAAGAAACTCTGCTCCACCAATTCAAAATCACTTTAATACTGTTGCATGTTCTTCTGATCATTCAAAGTCTAACAATTTAGATTTTTTGTGTAATTCTTATTATGTGAAGGCAATTTATAATAATTTGTATCATTAAAATGTCTTTATGCCTTGTTTGTTCCTCTTCCCTGATGTTATTTTTAGAATCATTTTGACCACATAATGTTGTGATATTGCACAGTTTTTTTCTTATAGTGTATGTTTTCTATATTTTATTACAGAAAAAGCTATAGAACGAATAAAGAAAACTATCACGTTCCAGTGAAGAACATGAACTCTAAGGTTTTTTCTACTTTGAGTTATGTCAGCGTAAAGCGCTGCACACAATTACAAATGTGTTCTTTTATAGTTTTGGAGACCAGTGTTCCCTTTGTAAGTACTTTAAAAACACTGCTTGCTCCAGAGGAAATTAAAGCTAAACATTGCATAACATGATGGCTATTTTAGTTCTTCAGTGAGCTGCACTGAGCTGCATGAGTTTAACTTTAGATGACCACGAGAGGAGGCTTTTGTTGCAAGCCTTCTGAAAAGAGGAATTTCCTGTGTTTTTTGCTAAAAATAGCTCGACTGAAGGTGGAAAAGTAAGAAGCAATATTTTGAAACAAACTAGTTGAAGCTTTTCCACTAGATGGCAGAAGAGATATCATTATGATTTTTTTTTGGTGGGGTGGGGGGGTTGATGATTTCTTGCTCATGGTACTTGATAAACCATCTAATAAAGGAGTGTAAGTGAGCCTTTTTAAGTAGTCATTTTGACAAAAGGAATCTGACAATGATTTCTGGTAAGCAATGGATTGGCTCAGAAGGGACCTGAGCACCATGATTTCATTGTTTAAATTTCAAAAGGACACATAATGAGATGCCACAACACAATGAAAAATTACCACAAGAGGAGGAAAAAAGTTGCAAGGGGAAGAAAAACAGATGACAACATAAACAGACCAAAAATGGGTTATGGCTCTGCAAAATACTCGCGTTGTAGATTTCTATTTCTTCAAACATATGATTACATTATCATTAAACGCAAACACAAAGGGTTGCAAAATTAGTTTTCATAAACTAAAAATCACCCGAGGGTAGATGTATCTCAGCACAGAACTGTACTGCGTGAAAGTAAAGTTTTGTGCTATATATGTGTAAAGTAAAATGAAAATGACAAATAGGTTTCTATTTTCTGATAATCAAAAAAGTGCCGTGTGCATTTGTAGTCAAACCTACTTTATCCTTAAAAGAGCTGTGGGCAGCTGTTCTGTTAAGGCCTCAAAGGTCTGCTAGAGAACATTAGAGAACAAACTGTATCATGAAAACCAAAAAACAAAGCAGACAGGTTAGGGGTGAAGTTGTGGAGAAGTTTAAAGCAGAGTTAGGTTAAAAACAACAAGGTCCAAAACTTTGAACATCTCATGGAGAACTGTTCAGTCCATCATCAGACGATAGAAAGATGGTGACACAACTGCAAACATACCAAAACTTGGCCCTCCATCTAAACTGAAAGGTCAGGCAAAATGAGAACTAATCAAGGCTCTTGAAACTGAAAATACTAAATATTTTGCTGCACTTCCCTCTTACTATCTGGAGTGAAGATCCATGTGCTTGAACTACTCATAATTTTGGTGGTTTGCACTGATTAGCTCACATTACAGAAAACTTGATTTACATCCTTTTTCCTTTTCAAATAGTTGATGCCAAAATATTTTCTGAGTGACATTGGATGCAGCCCAAATACCACCAGTGCTATTTGTACCATATAAAAAAACATAGGTTTAGATCAAAGGCAAGGGTGGTTACTGTTTTTATCCAATATCTGCATGAAATATCTACAACAGAAGGGAATCAATCGTACAAGGCTTTGATTAATGGAAAGAATTCATTCAGCAGGCCTCATTCAACAAAACAAAGAGTTTTCTTTCCTTTGTCAGTGTTATGCCTTTTTTCCCGTCACGGTTACAGCACCACAGGGCTCTACTCCACTCTACCTCGCTCTACTCGGCACGAAGTCTGCATCAGCGTTGTGTGGTGCATAAAGTAAAATAAACACTCACCGTTGCACACCCTCCTCTCTAAACAGTGAGGTTGTAGAGTCCATGCCAGCCTCTCGTCCACAAATAGCATCCATGATTTCAAACCAACCCCACGTCTTTCGTTTTAACCCGCTCCAGCCATTGTGGCTGCTCTTGAATTTCTTTTAGCTTTTCCCAGCACTGCGGTGTGCTGTAGAATCTGTGACTTGTCATTCTCTCCACTACCTCGGCGAATACTTTCTCACGCCGCTGATATATGGCTGACCCTGCCCTTGGACAATTAGTGAACAGCAGTCTGTTCACGTCACATTTCAGCCCTGCTCAACCCGAATTGGACCTGCTGATGAGCAGGGACCAAGAAAGACAGTAATAGAAACGGTCACAAAACAGGCTGAGTGGAGAGGAGCCGGCCAAGGAAGAGGCCATGGAGAAGGGGTATTAGATAACTAATTGTTTTCTAAAATTTGAAAACTGGTACATTTTTGTTTATTTAAATAATCTTTCAAAAAAGTATTTTACTTACTAAATATTTATAAAATGCATATTTCGCAGGTCTAGACATATTGTACAGCAGCAGAGGCAAAATTGGCTCTTTGAATTGAAAAGGTTGCTGCCCCTGGTCTAGTCAATGTTCAAGCTTAAATACAAATGGGAATCTGTGAAAAACCTTAAAAAAACCTATTTCCCCCGGTTTTCCCATCTAATGTTGAGCTTTTTTTTGCTAAAACAAAATTGGTACAAACTTCCCTTTGGGGACATTCCAAATTTTGGGACAAAAACCCAAAAGATCAGCTGTAAGGCAGAAAAACGGGGATCTAAAAAAGTTTTTGACTCAGGAGGCTGTACATGCAGCACTTTTCAGACTTTTTTTTTTGCAAAAAAGGCCCCTTTAAGCTCCTCGTACTCATACTCGCGTCTTCCCGCTTTTTTAGGGCCCGGGTCGCGGGGCAGCAGCCCAGAAAAAGACGCCCGGGACGTCCCTCCCCCGAAAACCTACTCCAGCTCTTCGGGGGAGCCCAAGGCGTTCCCAGGCCAGCCGAGAAACATAGTCCCTCCAGCGTGTCCTGGACCGTGGCCTCCATGGCCACAGTCGAATGCTTTCTTTAGGTCCACAAAACACATGTGGACTGGTTGGGCAAACTCCCATGAACCCTCGAGTACACTGTAGAGGGTATAGAGCTGGTCCAGTGTTCCACAGCCGGGACGAAAACCACACAGCTCCTCCTGAAGCCGACTTTTGACTGTCAGCCGAACTCTCCTCTCCCATACCCTGGCATAGGCCTTACCAGGGAGGCTGAGGAGTGTGATCCCCCTGTAGTTGGAACACACCCTCCGGTCACCCTTCTTATGAAGGGAGACCACCACCCCAGTCTGCCAGTCCAGAGGCACTGTCCCCGACCGCCATGCAATGTTGAAGAGGCGTGTCAACCGTGATAGCCCCACAACATCCAGAGACTTGAGTCTTGACTTGCTTGACTTATAGTCCTTTCACTTCAAAAATATGTGGTTTGTGTTGGTTTGCCAGCTGAAATTGAAATTTGTAGTTGGAAAATGTGATAAAAGTTTAAGGAATGGAACTTTTGCAAGCTACACAAAATACACATTTACAATAACTGATCATATGCAGGCATTCTTTTTATGTAGTTGGATATTTTGCTCCTAGTTTTGAGGAAGAAAACCCTGACATATTAAGTAGAAGGTGAACTTGTGCCTTGAAAGACATTTTTCCTAAAAAACTATTGCCCTCCTTTAAAAAAAAGGAGGGCATGCATTTTACATTTTCAGCTGCAGCTTACAGCAGTTTGCCTATACACAGAGGAAAACCTGGCGCTGGCAGCAGAAGCCGACTAAGGAGGGAAAAGAAAGAGCTCCACCTACAGAGAAAATAGCAGAAAAAATTATACTTCTTGTTAGAGAGCAGCTAAAGGATTTAATAAGAAATGTCACAGAATGCACAACAAATAAACGATTTCTAAATATCTGGAGAAACTTCCTAAATTTATTCAAGTTTTCCATCTTTCTCTGTCCTCTTTTTTTATTCCTGTGTCCTTTTATGAAGAGAAATGAGGAATCCAGGCGGATGGAGACAGAAGCTCCAGGCGTGGCCTCTCAGCTTCAGGTCAGTGATCTTATTTGACCCCTGTGTGGAAGGACAATTGCTTTTGGCTCGGCCGAGGACGACCATCAGAACTTAGGGGACAGGATGCCACTGAGACACCCCGAGAGCCAATCAGAAAGACCATCGATCAGTCTCTCTTAATCTCACAGCTGGTGAGCACATCCCCACTCCAATCTAAATCTCAGCAGCTCAGAGTGACCGGCAGATGATTGGCTGGCTTCCAGAGATGCGAACCTCTGTGGAAAAGGATCCATGTTAGGGCAGGAGCTGTTGCAACCTCAGATGGTGTTTCATTCACTTCTCATCAGTTCTGGCTGCTGATTTAACTGCAATAATAAGCATTAGTTCGAAAGCAGGCAGGCACGCTAATTTTGTTTAAAGAAGCTGGAATTTTTACGTAAGTGTGGTGAAGCACTCCCGCTTTAAATCAACTTCATCAGAAAGGTGGATTTATCCAAAATGAAACATGCAATCCATTGTCCTACTGTGGAATGCAGGAAGCTAGCTGTTAAGGTTTTTTGTTTATGTGCTTTGTGCCGCATTGCATGAGTGTATAAGGATTTATAGCAGAATGTATATGTGAAACTTTAAACCTACAGTAGAGATCAGAGTTATTTATTTAAACAAGACAACTACACCTTTGGAAAAGTTAAGCTTCATGAGTTAAAAAACATGGAACTGCCTCCTAAAAGAGTAATCTAAGCTTTTCCAAATGTTTTTAAATTCTCCATTGTCTGCTTGGTGTATTGATTTCTCCTATTACACTACAGGGGATATCACATTGTCTAAACACACTTAGTGAAATGTGAAGTAATGATGCCAATACTCTGCTGCAGACGATTTGATTCTACAATTATAATTGATATTAGATGATAACCCTTATCATTTAAGCAGGGTCTAAAGGATGTCAATCATATTTTAGCAGATTATTGCATCATTATGTATTTACAACCTGATCTTATTTATGGTGCTTTGCAAAAGTATTTATAAACCTTAAGTTTTTCACATTCTGTTCCATTAGAACCACAAACATCTCTCTTTTGATCACTTTCAGAACCCATTTTAAAAACCCATTGCTCTGTCCATCTGAACAGAATATTTTTGCTTTTATTGTCCTATGTATTTAATTAAATTATACCTTATGCCCCACTTTGTCAACTATTGTTGTTTTTAATGTGCCATAGAAATAAACTGTGACTTGACTTTTTCACTTAAATTCAAAGGCCAACAATGAGTTGTGCATGATTGTGAAGTGGAACGAAAAGAATACAAATTTGAAAAGTGTGGTCTGTGTCAACCTTCAACTTTGACACGTTTCCCTGTACCTGCTAAAGAAAAGCATCACCACAGCATCATACTGCTACCGCTGTGTTTCTAAAAGAGGAGGTGAGTTAACCCCTTTTAGATCATTGTTGCCTCAAACTTAATGCAGATGAAATGCCTGTTAAAGCACATTCAGCACATACCAAGGGACTTACTAGCACTCTACCGCCGTATAGCGGTCAGAGTGTGAATGACATCTGGTTGTGATTTTACAGTATTATGCTGTATTTGAAATACTATGATGATGGACCAGAATCTACTGTGCAGAAACTTATGATAAGCCCTGATTAGCATGCCCACTTATGGTTAATGTCTCTAATTTGCATCACGCCTAAGATCTATTTATGGCCTATATTCAAATTAACAGTCTCTATTTATGTTAGCATCTGCTAAACTATTAGTTTATCACTGTAAGTAAATTTAGGAAGTTAAGCATGATGATGAAGTATTTACATTTTGTCCACACATAACTTTAGGAAAAAAAAGGTTTAACAAGATCATTGTCTTCCATATGTTTGCTATCCCCCTTACATGGCTTGTGACATGCTGCAAATAAGACACCTGTTGTACGCAAATAATAGTTTCCCTTGTAACAGATTCTTCCACCTGAGCTCTGCAGCTCCTCCAGAGTTACCACGGGCCTCTTGGCTGCTTCTCTGATTAATGCTCCCAGTGCTCCCCTTGTCAGGTAATGGCCATGTCTTTCCATTTCCCAGTGACAGATTTAACAGGGCTTTAAGTTTCTCCACAACCGTATCACTAATCTGTCTGGGTCTTTATGATGCTGTTCATTCACTAATGTTCTAGAACAGACCTTTGAGCCCTTCTCACAACAGCTAGATTTGTACTGAAATGAAATGACACACAAGTAGACTATTAACTAATAAGGTGACACCTGAAGGCCTTGTGGCATTGGATTTTTATCCATCCATCCATTTTCTATACCCGCTTCTTCACGGGGGAGCTGCTAAACCCTGGACAGGTCACCAGTTCATTGGAGGACAACACAGAGACACACAGGACAAACAACAACGCCTAAGGGCAATTGAGAGAGACCAATTAACCTAACAGTCATGTTTTTGGCCTGTGGGAGGAAGCCAGAGTACCTGGAGAGATCCCACGCATGCATGGGAAGAACATGCAAACCCCATGCAGAAGCACCCCCGGCCAGGAGTCGAACCCAGGACCTTCTTGCTGCAAGGCAGCAATGCTACCAATTGCGCCACCTTTCAGCCCTCAGTTTTTCATTTTAAAAGAATTTTGAAAACAAATACCATTTACCTTCCACAGTAACATGCATTAAAATTTGTTATTGTATTATGGCAAAATGTGAAGAAAAGTTAAAAGAGTATGAGTACATTTGCAAGCTTTGCACAGTTTTAAAGTGCAATAAGATATGTCAAAAATAATTCAGCAAGTGTCTTAAGTTGGAACATCTTGGGAAGACCTTCTGATATTTTCTCCTTTAAATTTAGTTACCCATTAAAAATGTGCTCCAAGCTGAACAGGCCTCTCATGGCATTGTATCACTCAACCAGCCCTTTTACAAAACATGCCTAAATTTGTCTCTGCCCTTTTCACACAGAAGACATGATGGTAAACTGCAGCAGATGGCCACACAGACTTCCTATTTCCACAGACTGCTAATTAGAGCTCTAACCACAGCTCACCTTTACTGTCATCCACAGACTGCTTTTAGCGCAATTAGTCTAATGGGATCCAGGCCCATGAATAGTTTGTAATGTTTAGTCTAAGCCAGCCTTTGCAATGGAGTGACTGTATTCCAAAATGGACAACAAAAGATGTATTATCTTACCACGGCTGATGCAAGACAAGACAGCAACCACAGTTACCTACAGAACATATTTAATTAGATGCATTAATAATTGAACTAATTAGCTCCCATGTGTCTCACAAATGACGAGAGAACCTAGAGCTCCACTTGCACCTCATCAGCTGATTAATTAGCGCGTTGATCGTTAGCTGTCTTGACGGCCTATATGCGATCAGATGAGAGGGCGGATAATGAGGAATAGTTGGTCGATGGTGCTGGTTAATTAGTGTGACCTGATCCAGGGGCCATGTTAGAACAGTTGTTTATGCCACATCGCCTAATGAGAAGGATTTAGGGCCGGATGATCTATTAGGGAAGCAGGCTACAGTGTTGTTTATGGATGTGGTGAGGATTAGCTTTGGGGAGAAAAAAAAGAAACAAAGAAAAATCCCGTGATGTCCCAGTAATCTATCAGCAGGGAGGAATAATATGTCTGCGGTGTTCAATACTAACTAAACGTAATGCTCTACTCCCTGTGGTATTTCTATTTATAAATCTGCAATAAAATGGCCTCAACAGGTCTGGGATTTTACTTCCAAGGCTATAATAATACTTCAGCTGAGATGGTGAAGCGATTTTGTCTGAATACTGCCACGACATGACTGACTGTGGGAGGTCTAGCAGTGAATATCATCTTCATTGCTATTTCATGTTTTTTCACTGTCAATAATGTGTTATATCATTATTGACAGTGAAAAAACATGAAATAGCAAGTGTCTTTTTAAATGTCGTCCTTTCCTGAAAACTTTCTTTCTTTCTTTGTCCACACCGCACATCAACATCTCAAATGGTTTTTTATTCAAAAATATTCATTTATAAATAAAAATATTAATAACTAAAATCAACACACCCTTGATGCACTTATAGCATTCTGCATTTCTCTGCCTGTCAATTATTTAATGGCCCTTGAAATTTGCCCGGTATCCCTGTACAGAAAGCGGTACATAAACATTCTTAACTTAGCTCCACTATGAACAATGGTAGCAGCTTGCACATACTGATACTATTGCATTTAAAAAATACATGTCTTTAACATATTATAAGAGGGCTTCAACCAGCACTAATATTACTTTTATTAAAGTATTGTTTCTTCCACCGAGAACTAAGACATGGTGCGAATATTTAACAGAACCATGGTAAAACAGAGTTTTACATCAGAATCTAGTAAAATGATCTTGTCTTTGTCAGGTTTTAATCCTATTCAAATAAAATCATAAGTGTACAAAAACACACAACAGGTTACACATCTCATAGCTTCCACAAAGTCCCACAAAAGCATTCCAGTCACATCAAGACCCAGACTTTGAAAGGACCTTTGCAGTGGGCCTAGGTTATATTATATTTCAGCCAATCAGATGTTTATTTGCTGCTGTTTCAAAAAAAGCTTTAGCTGTTTAACAGAATAGTTTGGTTTACAGAGGAGTTCAAGGTTTACTCAACAGACATGCTTACATGTGCAAATTTTCTTGCTGGGATTCAAATATGTTTAGATTAAACAAACAAATTAACTCAGAATACACCGTTTATATGGGTGCGAAAATCAAATAATCCGATCATGACGTGCGTATAGATGCACCAGCCTTCATTCTGAATAGAAGCACTTTGACATGTGCAGCATTGTCAAATTCCCCTAAAACAACTGCCTGTGCTGAAAAAAAAAAAAATACAATTGCGGAAGTGTGTTGGATCTGAGCGTTCTGACCACCCAGAATGGACCCATGCCAGGTTCTGAGGGTGGTTGAGGCGTTATTACTTTCCATAGTTAAGCTACAGGCTCAGCAACATATGATGTTGCTGTTCTTGCGTTACAGGATGAGAGAGTGGGAGGGAATCAACATCCCTCCAATATTGCCAGTAAAGGCAGAAATGCGTCACGTTGACATAGGACACACACGCGCAGTCAGCTCAGTGTGCTCAAATCAGAATGAGATGATCGGAACAACTGTTTACATAGACGCCATTTGGATTGTGGGTTGGCATAAACCACCCCTCTCATTCAGAATAAAATGTCATTCTTATTAAGCCGAATCAGATCAAAATCTTTTAATTGGCGCGTTTACATGATCCAGTTGTATTCCAATCGCTTCTTTATCCTAAATACTTATGTTCATGTAAGAGCAAGCATAAGTCAACACTTCTGACCTACTGTGCTCGACAGTTGGCATCAGGTGTTTGTACTTTGACGGCTTTTGGTCTTTGGCAAATGGTGTTGCATTTTAAGGCTAGATATTTTTTATTTTGTTCTCATCGTAGTTTAACACTCCTCTCTGCAGCTTCTGTACTGCTACCCACCCATTACCCTATTAAGACTGTCTCGCCCACGGCCAAAATTGAATAGATTAAAAAATTATCTAAATCAAGGAAATCAGGAAAATCTAATAAAAATAAACACAACTCAGACAAAAAAAAAACAATTAAATGTGGCTTACTGAATATAAGATCTCTCTCTTCAGAGATTTTGCTAGTTAGTGACCTGATTTGTGACAATCAGATTGATTTATTTTGCCTCACAGAAACCTGGCTGCAGCAAGAGGATTATGTTACTATAAATGAGTCAACTCCTACTAATTATTTAAATTTTCACATTCCTCGAAATACTGGGCGAGGAGGAGGAGTAGCAACCATCTTTCAGTCCGATTTATTGACTAGTCCCAGACCAATCAATAGCTACAACTCTTTTGAATATTTAGCTCCATCATACATCAGAGATCTGATTGTTCCATACGTTCCTAACAGAGCACTTCGTTCTCAGACTGCAGGTTTACTGGTGGTTCCTAGAGTCTCTAGAAGTAGAATGGGAGGCAGATCCTTTAGTTATCAGGCTCCTCTCCTGTGGAACCAGCTACCGGTTTTAGTCCGTGAGGCAGACACCCTGTCTACTTTTAAGGCTAGGCTTAAAACTTTCCTTTTTGATAAAGCTTATAGTTAGAGTGGCTTAGGTTATCCTGAGCTATCTTCCTTATTTTTACCTCCGTCTTCTTCCCTCCCTGTTGGATGGAGTAAGGGGGAGTCAGGTTAGTTATGGCTCAGTTATGGTTGAGGTGCAAACACACCCTCCATTTCTGCTACCTGTATGACCCCCTCTCTTTTCCAATGGTTATAATCAATCTGACAGAGAGAGGTATCCCAATCGTTGTGGTTTTTAGTATAACAATGGCCATCAGTGGGCTCTAGATGGACAAACTGTCTACTTTTAAGGCTAGGCTTAAAACTTTCCTTTTTTAAAAAGCTTATAGTTAGAGTGGCTTAGGTTATCCTGAGCTATCTTTGTAGTTATGCTGCTATAGGCTTAGGCTGCTGGAGGACATAATGACCACTTTCACCCTCTTCGCTACATTCTCACACTACTCTCCAATTTTGCATTATTTGCTGTTATTTCAGTTTTTAACTTTGTTCTCTCTTTTCTCTTCCTAGAAGCTACACCTGGCCCGACTCTGTGTCTACCTGTGATACCTTTCTGGAGAGGGGAATCCTCCAAGCTTCTGCTGGCAACAACTTAATGCTCACCTTCTACCGATGATCCACATGGCCCTGTCTTTCAGTGTTTAACCCTTTCTCTCTCCTAGACATGGCTACTGACTGAGCTTTTACTGTAACTAACTCTATGTGCTCTCTTCAGACTCTAAACTTGAAAACTGGCTCAGAGTTTATCTGTTATTTCTTTTAAGGTGAAACGACTAAAGGAGCTACATCCATTAACATTTACTTTTTCTTCCCATAGAAAGTACTCCTGGATCAGTGCTTCTTTGTTCTCTTTGTGTCTCTGCTCTGTTCTCTCTAACCCCCAGTCGGTCATGGCAGATGGCCGCTCACACTGAGCCTGGTTCTGCTGGAGGTTTCTTCCTGTTAAAAGGGAGTTTTTCCTCTCCACTGTCGCTACATACATGCAAGTCAAGGACAGTGACTGTCCACTGTCTCTACATGCTCATCCGGGAGGAGTGACTGCTACAAGTCTCTGACTCTAACCAATCTGCTGGGTTTCCTTAGAAGGAAAAACATTTTATTCAATTTGAATAAATAACTAACTCTGACTGCACTGTTCAATGATTAGGATTAATTGGAATGTATGTACCTGACTTTTGTGAAGTGCCTTGAGACAACATGTGTTGTGAATTGGCACTATATAAATAAACTGAATTGAATTGAATTTGTCTGAAGGACATTATCCCAGATGTCTTGTGCTTCATTCGGATCAGATGCAAAAATAGTGTGTGAAACAAACCTAAGTCATACTGCCTTATTGTTTCTAGAACAAGTAGGCTATCTATCCTTTTAGGACAAGCACACTTGTTCGGTCTTTCGACTCTGTCATAACCTCTTCCTCATTTATCATGCTAACTAAGGCCTGGTTTGAGATAAATATTTGGGGGTTTTGCCATTTTCTAAGCATTACATGATCTGACCAGAGTACATTTGTTTAGGGGCTAGTAATTGTTCATTAGGGATCTGTCCTAAATGTTTTCTGCTTGTGATAATTCTCTTCACAGATTCTTGACTGTGTTTTATTGTTAGAAAATGGTCCTAAAACCCTGGGCCGATGGGTTTCTCGAAGCCCATTGCTGATGTCATTCTTTTTCATTGGCACTGCTACAGTATTTTGAGTATTTAGTGTAATTATGAATTATATTTTAACTCAGAAATTGACGTTTTCAAATTTGAAGTGGAAAATATTACAAGACGGGTCTCTGAAGTAGGAATTCTGAGTAGGATAATCTGAGGTTTTTTACCAACCTCAAAATCTAATATAGTCCCTTTCCACATAAAATGTGGTGATACCTGCAGTAAATAAATAAATACAAGTTTACGTGTATCTGACTATTTTGATCTACTTGAACTCCTGCTTCCACCCACATATATAGAAAAGAAAAAAATGACTGTAAGGTTAATTCTTCTCTTATGAGTGTGTGCATAGTTGTTTGTTCTGTGATGGACTGTGCGACACTGCATGGATAAGCGGGTATAAATGATGGATGGATTATTGGATCTCAACGCAAACTCCATTACTGGACAAGTTAATACAGTATTTAAAATACAAAGCATGTTAAAGTATGTGATTATTAGCTTTTATTGCTAACAGTCGTTAGCCTGCTTACTAGCCCTTCATTTGCATTTATTAAAAAAAATATTTAAAATGATTAAAGACAAAAAGTTTTTGGGAGTTCCACTAAAGGCAGCCTAAGTACCACCAGTGGTACCTCTACCACAATTTGTGGACCTTGAATTTAGCTTTACTGTTTCAGAAATGGCAGCATATCCTTTGTGCTTTGGTACAGCATATTTCTACCTAGAAATAATCGTTTCTTAATGCTTAAAAAAAAAAAAAAATACTGTATTTTAAGAAAAACATGAGGTGACCAAGATGGACAGGAATAGACACGTACGCGCACGTGCACGCGCACGCACAGCGGCTGCGCGCCTGTCTTGCTGAAAAGCCCCGGCTTTGACTACAGGGCGCCCCGGAGATAATTGGTGTCCTTGGAGTAGAATAAGCTCATTTTAAAACACCTCAGGCCCGGGCTGCCCCGGTGTGTGTGACTGTGTATTGAATAATTGATTCCAATGAGGGAGGGGCGGTTCCTATCAGATCTATTCTAAGCGTAATGACTTTGTATAATTAGCACACAGAAGCTAAAAAAAAAACAAAAAACCTTTTGACTGTGCAAGTTTTTTCTTTTCCTTTTTTTGCAGTGAGAGAAGCAGAGAGAGAGGGAGGGAGCTGAGCAGAGGCTCGGTCTGTGCAGAAGGTCTCATTGCAGTGAGAGGAACGACCGCAGTCCGTGCAGATACAGACATACTTAGGCACTGACATCAGGCAAGACAGCACTCACATGGTTTTGATTTAAGGACATATCCCCCTGCCGTAAAGGTGATACTCCAGAACCTCATCTGTCATTCATCCACGGCTTCATTTTTCACTGAGAAGACAGAGATTGGCCGTTTTTTCTCACCTTTCTCCGGGGACAATGATGAGCAGATTCGAAGTTTGAGCGACTCCAGACTGATCGCAGTCATTTACACTCCGCTCCGAGGCTGTCTGTGTTGATTATCGCTGTTATTTTGCAGGCAGAAGAAGTGCTGGTAGTTCTTCTATCCTTGTTGGATTGTAGCCTTTTCTCCCTGAAGGATGGTGCTAGACAAGGAGGAGAGTAAGTATGTGAACTGAGATGTACTGTAGGTTTCAACTTGAGTAACTAAATACTCAGAGAAGTATGGACATGTACTTTATCTGAAATTATCTAAAATGAAATACTGACTCAGAATAAACAGGTGGACTGCAGTGCTATGTTGCCATCAAAAAGAAACTTAGTGGGGGTCTCTACCAGCTTTACCTATCTAGAGTCTGAAATGTTCACCCATTCTTCTTGGATCTGACCTTGACTGGGCCATTCTAACAGATGAGTAGGCTTTGATCTTACCCCGTTCCATTGTATCTATGGCCGTGTGTTCAGGGATCTTGTCCTGCAGAAAGTGAAATCTCAAGTCTTTTGCAGAACAAAAGCCTCAGTATGATACTGCTACCACCATATTCGCCATGGGGATGGTGTGTTCAGAGATGTGCAGCACTTTGCATCAAGCCCCTCTTGGAACTCCTTAAAGACCAGATTTGTGAAATGCACAACCAATAGTTGTCCAATTAACAGATTCTTCCACTTAAGCTGTCGATCTCTCCAGCTTCTTTAGAGTTACCACCTGCCTCTTGGGTGGTTCTCTGATTAATGCACTTCTCATCCTGCCTGTCAGTTTAGGTCATGTCTGGGTAGTTTTGAAGTTGTGCCATAGTCTTTCAGTTTTCAGATGATGGATTAAACATGTTCTCTTTGAGATGTTCAAAGCTTGAGATTTTGTTTTACAACCCTACACTGATTGAACCTTCTGCAGAATGTTATCTCTGACCTGTCTGCTGTGTTCTTTGGTCTTCATGATGCTGTCTGCTAATGTTTCCAACCAATGCTCTGAGACAGTGGCACAACAGCAGGATTTAGACTGATATTAAATCACACATGTGAACTTCTCAATGCAGTTGAACTAAGTTTTACTGATGGGTATCAAAACAAACTGGGCTGTGAATACATATGCAGAGCAAACCTTTTAGATTTTCATTTGTAAAAAGGAATCATGTGTTACTTTGTGTTGATCTGTCAAATAAATTCCAAACTAAATACTTTTAAGATTGAAAAATGTGAAAACATTTCAAGAGATATAAATACTCATAGCATATCACTATTATAAAAAGTTCAAATTACATCTTGTATGACTTTTTGCTCTGCTGCAAATCCTTTTTTTCTTGATGTAGCAAAATCTTTCAAATAATATTACAAAAAGGAAACGGTAACAGTTGTTTTGCCAGGTTTCATGTGATACTTAAACTGGAAAATACTGGAATTAAGTTTAGTGATATGTATTACCCCATGGTTGAAAACAGGGACTTTGGAAAAGTCAGTTCTCAGATTTCATTTTGGTCATTCTTTCTGTTTCATTTTAGGTGTGTCTGTTGTTCCCCTCCAGTCCAGAGAGAAGCCAAGAGGCTGTGCTGGCTGTAATGGGAAGATCCGAGACCGCTTCATGCTGCAGGCGCTAGACAGGTTCTGGCATGAGGACTGTCTGAAGTGTGCCTGTTGTGACTGCCGCCTGGGCCGAGTGGGCTCCACCCTGTACACCCGGGCAAACCTTATCCTGTGCCGCAGAGACTACTTGAGGTATGGCTTCCATGTGTGGGAACAAAATAACTGTCTACACTATCTCTTTCTGCTTAAATCATTCTTGAAAGCACTCTCAGGTATAACCCTAATTAAGATTAAGTGCAGTTTTTGTAACAAAAAAATAACTGATTAATGCTTTAAATATTGACCAATCATTAATCCACAAGGCTTATTAAGCCTGCATCCTGATTTTTAGAGTTGCACCACACTGCAAATTTGCAGGATTTATCAGTTCTAGATGCATTTCTCCCCTATTTGATTCTTTGCTGTAGCGGTTTTTGACTTGTGCAAAAATCAGACTGCAACAAATATACATTCCTCAACACATAAACTAGCTTAAGGGTTCAAGGGTTTGGGAGAACTGTCATCAAATGCAACAGTCAGCAGCAAGCTTACACAGTTGGAAGAATGAATGCAGGAACAGAAGAGACAAGCTGCTGACCTTTTACTATGTTTTGAGTCATTGTCAGGAAATATAGAGTGAAGCCAGAACAGTTGGGTTGGTACTTTTTCTAGACCTACCCTTGTTTCTAAAAATGAATTATGAAACTTTTCATCTGTTTGATGTGTTCTGCAGAAAATGAAAGAAAAAACATGTTGGAATAAAGTTGTTCTGTAAGATATGAGAGGGGGAGGGGGGTTTCTTTCCAAAAGGATAAGTAGAGACAGGAGGCCTCTAAACACTGGATGCTTTTGGACATCTTTGTTATTGCTGCTTAAGGTTGCCCAGTCCTTTTCTGTGTTTAGCACAAAAACACATGTTGAAATTTGACTTTTTTAGGCCATAGGACAGGTTCAAATTTAGCCTAAACCAAAACATTGAAAGTCAGACTTGGTTAGACAATTTGCTCAACCTCTAGCACATTTCAGCCCAATTAGACACCAACAGATGTCTTCATAGTGACGTTTTTTCACCTTTCAGTTTTCAACCATTATTTCACAGACGGAGGGCAATGTTACCTTTCCTTTTCTAATTTAAAGAAAATTTTCCAGGGGGTGGAAGCTTGCTAGTGAACTGTGGAGAAAAACAGGAAAGACCACAAAAAAGCAATTCTTTGCAGGTTTTCAGGGAATGTATGTGCTTTGTTAAGGAAAAGTAAGTTCAAAGTTCACACGTTCGTAGCTAATGCAGCCTTGGAGGTTTTAGTATTAGCTAACTTAAGACAGTTAAGACTTAACAATAACTACAACTTTATTTAAACATCTTTTTTCTTAAGACTTACGATTTTTTCTTATCTTATTTATCCCCAATGTTCAGGACTTTGTTTCAGCTGTGGCTGGTGTTAAAGCACTTTAAATACAGTTGATGATGATGAGTACTAAGTTAGCTTAGTCAGCTAACGCTCTATGTTAAGCTAATGGTCTCTTGGTTATATATTTGGTGTTTTTATAAAGTAGAATGTGATCAGCCGAGTAACTAACTAGATCCCTTTTGGCTTAAGTTTTCTTTCAGACAAAAAAAAAATTATATAAAGTTGTGGCATCTTCAAAAAAATACTTTTTAGCTTTCTTGCCCAAAAGTATATAGGAGCTTGTTGGAAAAGCATAAAACAAAGACAGTGGAAACCAGTATGAATCCACTCTTTGTAGTTTTTTGTGAAATCATGGACTCTTATGGTAACTGCTTTATAAATAATTCCAGTTTAATGCAGATTTAGCTAGCTGTGTCATGCCTACTCTCTCTATGCTAAACCAAGTCTCTACCCAGAGGACAGTATAAGTAGTTTAGCCGACTATCACTGAGCTGAGCTAAGCTAAATATTTTTTGGTTATAAGTTTATTGTTTTTACAAAGCTTGTCAAGAATATGAATACCTACCTAATTTGCAAACTGACTTAATGTCAAAAATCTATTTGAACCCTTTTTAGGGTAAAAATATGATATAACATACAACGTGATTGAAAGAAAAAGACGAATATGATGGACAAGATTGAATTTACTCGAGATTTTCTCTAATCCCCACAGAGTCTTGTGTTTAGATATATACATAGCCTACATCCCTCTAAATCTTTTAATAAATGACGCTGATGGTCCTAGAATGTGTTTTATTTGAAAAGGCCAAGGTTTATTAAACTGGTGATGATGATTACTTGAAGATGGTAGTTTCTATTTGCCACGGTTTCTTTGACAGGACTGATTGTATTGAACAATAATCAAAACCATGGTAGATTTCAAGTGAATATCTAAGAAAGACAATTTTAAACTGAAAAAGGTGAGGAATTTCATTCAGTCTAGTTTTAAAAAAAGGGAAGCAGTCCAAACAACAAGTGATTTGCTTAAGTCACCACATTGCCAAGGCCTGAAAGAAAATACAAAATGTCACCATCAAATGTAAGACTAATTGTTAAAATGTTCAGGCGTATTCTAGGGTTTTACTTCCCATAAACTGAAACTTGCTTCAACACCAGTGTCACTGAACAGCTCTATCAAAATGAGCCCCTCTCCGAAGTGCCTTTGGCTGATTATAAATCACATATTAATTTGGCAAATTCACATTTGCATGTGAGCTTTTGAAAATCAACTTGGCATTGCTGAACCTAAGGAGGTGCAAGGTGGAAATAAGTGTGGTCATTATGGAGCGTTGCACATGTTTGTGTTGAATGTCTCCCTTTTTAGGCGATTAAAACATATTGGTGACGTTTGATGCCTTTCCGGTTTTCTTCAGGCGTCGCCACTACTAAAGGAAGTTCTCCTTGGGCAGTGTTGGGCAAGAATGAGTGGAGCTAACACTTTTGAGAACTTTGAAATGAATGCTACAGATATTTAAATGGGGTACATCGTAAAAACGAAGCTCATCTTGATGTCGTTTAACTGCGCTCCTTTTGGGGGTAAACGAACTGTACAAGTTGTTTTAGAGGTAAACTTCGGATATTATACAAATTAAAAGGATCCACATTGGTAATTCAGGCTGATGCTTATGCCATATCTTTAAACTGGACTATGCTGCCTTCGGCTTTACTTTATACATAAAGATATTAATTGAAGACTCAAGCTTCAACCCTTAAAACTATCAGGTTAAACTGAGGTGTTTATTGCTGCCTGATTTTGTGCTTTGGTTATGAATGGGAGATGAAGCAAAGACGCACATAGAGGCTGCAGCTTCGAACTCCTCTCTAACCATTCTGATGGTAAGTAACTGATAAATATTTACAAGTGACCTGAGTGCATTCTGATTTTATGGGTGTGAAATTATGAAAAGATGTGCATTTAGTACGATCCTTTTTCCAAGACTACTTTAACTTTCAGTATTTTGGACAAAGATTGAGCCACATTGCCTCAGTTACAAGAAGGATGTTTGGAGGAGTTAAGGTGAGGCTTTCAACCCTAAAATCTCTGCACCTGGTGTTAAACATAGTGGTGGTAGCGTCATGTTCTAGGGCTGTTTTACTTTCAGTGGTGCTGGTCCATTGCAAAATGTGAATGGAATCATGAAGAATTAGGACTACCTATCTATGCCAGTTTTCCAGTTCAATCAGTAGCCAGACTGGAATGGGTAAGGCCCCTTTCAAAGCCTTATACATTAAAGTATAAGAACTCTATCTCATCTGCCAAGAAGAGTGGACAACCATTCAGCCAGAACTGTCCTGGAAACTTTTAATGGCCGCAAGCAAAATCAGATGAAGGACAACCTACTAAGGAACAGTTAACCAACTACCAGTGGGGATGTACAGATATACTTAAAGTTAAAAGTTAAAGTTCTGACTCTGTGTTAACTAGAAAAAAATCTACAATAAATTCAAGCGTATGTAACCAGTTGTGTTTTATAATCATTCCAACCTTGTTAAAGGATGGTTCAAATAAATCATTAAAAGCCCCAAACTAATGTGATATTCATGGCTATGGTGGCTAAACAAAAGGGTACCTTTCTACATACCAATCTAATGTTTGATTTAAATCAACCGGATTTTTTAACATTGGATAATCTGAAGGTTACACTCCGAAAACATTTCTTGGCTAAATTAGCGACGTGTGGTGTCAGGTGAGCAGCAGAACTCCTGATTTCTCAGCCCCAATGCGGAACTCATGTGTTAGTCTCATGTACAATCCAGCTGGATTTCGTTGGAGCTAAATCGCTCATTAGCTGCGCTGCACTTAGGAGACCAAAACCCCTTTTGACAGTTAAATTGGTTAGATTGCCTCCTGTTTCCCTCATCATTGCAAGGGTGCAGACCAAAAGCCTTTGAAGACCTGGATTAAAACCATGTGATTTCTTTTAATTGGACCATTAGTGGAGAATTAGCATTGAGCTTCGTAGCCTCGTTAAGGACTAAGGAAAAAACCCCACCAGGTGCTTGTGAAGGACTCACGCTCGTTAGATCAGAACATTCTAGTAATTAGGGCTTGCTTTTGTTCCCGCGTTAGTCATTCATGTAATGACGTTTTTTATTTGTTGTCTCGGCTGTGGGATCCAAATTCTTCATTCTTTTCTCTCTCTCTTGCTCCTCGGATGTCGTCTTTTTTCCAAATGTTTCCTCTCTAACCTCCATTTTTTATGTGGCCTCTAATGGAATATGGAAATCAGCTGTGGCCACTTGTCTTCATGCATGTTAGGCTCTGAGGGAGCTGTTTGTTCACTCTGTTGGAGGTGAACGAGAGGTGAAGCCATCTGAAGTTGGCCAAAACAGTATTTAAAATCTTACAGTTAGTTCCAATGTTAGTCTTTTTTTCTTCCATGTTAAAGTCAATAACATTTACATTTAAACCCTTACATTTTTAAAACCCGGTAATATCAGCTGATAAGGTGAGGTTATGAAAACATTTACCTCGATATTATAAAGCCATGTATCTGAGAAAGTACAGCATTGATGAGAATGGAACAGGAACTTTGCGCCTGTCTTCGCTAATTGTTGGCAGAATAGGAACAACATTGTTAAAATATGGGAGCATACTCATTTTATTCCAGGCTTGCTGGCTGCTTTGCTAGGCCCTTAATCACACCATACAGCCCGATGGAAAAATCCCCCAACCACAAGATTTCTGGCCAGCTGTTTCTGACTAAACTTAGACATAAATAAAACGTGCCCAAGCTGTAACAAGGAATATTTTTCATGGTTACAGAGGACTCATACAGTGACATTTGTCCTTAGCCTCCAGTCCAAACAATCGCCTGACTTAATTAGTAATGTGTAATTTAATAATGTATAAATATAGCTGTTGTGTCTCACCGGTTTGAACATTAGTGAAAAACCAGCATCATGAATACCAAGGAGAACAGCTAACAGGTCAGGGAGAAAGTTGTGGAGTTGTTTACAGCAGGGTTAGGATCTAAAAGGATATCCTAAGCCTTAAACATCTCAGGGAGCACTAGTCAAATCATCACCTGAAAATGGAAAAGTTCACAACCGCATACCTAGCAAGACTTGGCTGTCCACCTAAACAAGCAGGTCTGGGCAAGGAGGGCAGTGATTGGAGAAGCTACCAAGAGGCACATTGTAACTCTGGAGGAGCTGCAGAGATCCACCACTCAGGTGGAAGACTTTGTTGACTGGACAATTATTATTCGTACACACCACAACTCAGGCCTTTAAAAGCAAAGCTGTTGTTAAAAGAAAACCGTTAGAAACCCCTTTTGCAGGAGCCGACAAGCCATGTAGGGAACACATGCAAACATGTGAAGGACATCTGGTTAGATGAGACTAAAACAGAAATGTTTGACTTACTTGCTAAATGTAAATTAACACTGCACAGCACCTTGAACAGACCATCCCCATGTTGAAGCATCGTCATGGCAGCGTCATGCTGTAGGGATGCTGGTCAGAGTTGATGGAGAATATGGATACAGCACAAACTAGAAAAAAAAGAAACAATTAAAGGCTGCAAGAGAGTTGAGAATGGGTATTCCTACTTTGATGCTGGATTAATCACACAATTAGGATATTGTCTTGATATATCTTTTTCGTAGAGCAAAACTACCCTGGCACATGTAGGCAACTGTCTGCAAGTTGAGAGTTCAAAGTGGAATGGAGAATCAAATTCAAACAGAACAAAGACCCATACATACAGCCAGGGCTACAATGGAATGATTTAGATCAAAGCATATTCATGTTTTAGAAGGGCCCAGTCAAAGTCCAGATGTAAATTAAATTAAGCATATGTGGCAAGACTTGGAAATTGCTAACCACAGAGACTCTCCATTTAGTCTGATTAAGCTTGAGCTTAATCAGACTGAATGGAAAAATGTCAGTTTCTAGAAGGTTACTCCAAAAGATTTGCAGCAATAATTACAGCAAAACATGGTTCTACAAAGTATTACCATTTGACTGACAACAATGAGAGCTTTGTAGCTACTTTGGCAGCGCAGAATTGTCCTTCTGAAACAATGCTTTCAGTCAGCGGTTTTCAACATGTGCAAACATTAACCCATTTCGACTATCAAGCTTCAGATTTTTTCTTTTATTCTGATCTGCAGTGGGACAACTTGGAAGATGAGTGGATAATAAACTTAATGGTTTGCAGCAGTTTTTTTATGACATGGCTGCAGTTTCTTTTTATGAGAAGCTCATCCTATCATGTTCACATAATTACAATTTGGATGTTGATTTGTGTCCTTTCTCACACTTGGCTGCATATACGGATGATGTTATTAGAGCACTGTCGTGAGTAATCTGTTAGAAATGCAGATCACCACTATAAAGCTGTAAATGGTTGTGTGGAAATGGTGGATTAGCAACATCTGTGTTGCTCATCTGAGACACACAAGTAAGTTTTTACACTCATACTTTATTCATAGTGCCCTGTAAAAGTATTTATATGATGTTTTCCATAATTTGTCATGCTTCTACCACCAACCTCAATTTTAACAGGATTTGATGTGACAGGCCTCCCTAATTAGCACATCATTGCGTTAGCCCTCCTGACTGACAAATAGTTTTCAATATTAAAAAAAAAAGCCCTCCTTAGTCCACACTGTGTATTACTCCCTTTCGCTGCAGTTACAACTGAAAGCCTATGGGGGTATGGCTCTACCAGCTTAGCATATCTAGAAAATCAAACTCTTGCTCATTCTTCTTTGCAAAATAACTCAAGCTCAATGACACTGGTTGGAGAGTGTCTGTGAGCATCAATTTCCATGATTTGCCACAAGCTATCAAATGATATTAGGTCTTGTCTTACTAGGCCATTCTAAAATACGTATGAATATACTTTATAAACTTTCAAAGCATGTGTTCTCAAACTCCAGGCTTTGAGGGCCGTACTGTAACTTTAAGATGCATCCTTTGTCCAACACACCTGAATCAAATATCTCCTCAGAATGCAATGACGCAAGTATTTGATTCAGGTGTGTTGAAGCAGAAACACTTCTAAACACCGCCAGGTACCGGCCATTTCAGCCCTGGTACCGGCCCTCAAGGACTGTAGTTTAAGACTCCAGATCTAACCCATTCCATTGTAGATATGGTTGTATGTCTTTTACCATTGTTCTGGTAAACCTCTGCCCCAATCTCAAGTATTTTGCTCAACCACAGCGTGATGCTTTTAACTGAGGCATCATCCGCTGCGTCCTCCATGGGGCTAGAGCTGAAAGCAGATTAGAACATCATTCACTGTAACTTGGTAATCACCGATGGCAGAGTAAAGTGAGTGTAAGAAAACACAATTAGCTAACAGTTTTTGTAATGTAAAAAAACCTTAATTTCTATTGTGTTTAAATCACCTTTTACTGTTAAGCTGTTAGATGTGTCCTTCCAAATCAGAGCCTTCTTTGTTTAGGTCACAATATGTCTAATGCTGTGTCAAAAAGTCAGAATTCTGAGACACGGCTAGCTTCTCCTTGTCTCTGTGTTTGTGGACATGTAAAATGTGGTCTTTGATTTCCGATTTCTTGATTTCATCACAGCATTATGAGTTTTTATTCCCTGATTTAGTTTTTAGCTTTTGTTTTGCCTTCTTGCCAACTTATGGTTTGGTTTTCATGTTTTTGGTTTTACGGATGCCTACTCTGCAGCAAAATCTTACCCACGGGTACTAATAAAGTAACCTGAACCTGAACAAAGCACAGGATGGCATGCGCAGCTGTCTGCCCATCATTGAGCCCAGTGATAGCAGCCTGATATTGCTGTTTGTCCAAATAAACTTAAATACCGGTCTGACCTAACCAGAGCACCTTCTTCCATGTTTGCTGAACTTCCTATGGCTTTCTTTTTGCCACTTTTTGATAAAGGGCAGATTTTTGCTTTTGCTTTTAGCTTCTGTTTTGACAGTCTCCCATCCAAGTTGTAGGTCTCTGCAGCTCCCCCAGAGTTACCATGGACCTCTTGAGGGGATTACAAATTTGAAAGAGTTTTCTTTGCCCACTTCATAATTATACATTATTTACTGCTGGTCTATCACATAAAATCACAATTACATTTGAAGTTTTGGGTGTAATGTGGTTGTAAAAAGTTTAAGAAGGAATAAATATTTCTGAAAACCATCATGTATTGTGTCTTTCCCCACACTGCAGCTCTTTGGTGAAATGCATCTATGTGCGCGTCCAGATTAAAGGCTTGTTTATTGCCCTCTCTCCCTCTGCAGGCTCTTTGGGGTGACGGGGAACTGTGCAGCCTGCAGTAAGCTGATCCCTGCCTTTGAAATGGTGATGAGAGCCAGAGACAACGTCTACCATTTAGACTGCTTTGCCTGTCAGCTCTGCCGCCAGAGGTAAGATTAGGGGAGCAATTAGCCAGGGAGATCAAATTCAGTTGACTTATCTGGAAGGTACACCATTGAGCACACTATTAGTGCAGAGTAATCAGAAACTGATTAAATCCATACAGGAAAAAAAGCTTGAAGGGTTAAAGACTTTGTTTAACACTTGAATAGTTAATCAGGCCGTGGTTATGCAAGATTAATTTTCTGATTATTATAGCAGTAGATGTATGCAGTATGAAATTATGCCTGGAAAACTCCTGCGGGAACCTGGCAATCCGTTTGAGGTCCAGTAAGAAACAGAAGTCAGTTCATATTTTCATTCCTCTCTGCAGATTCTGCGTGGGAGACAAGTTTTTCCTCAAGAACAACATGATCCTGTGTCAACTGGACTATGAAGGAGGCCATCTTAATGGAAGCTCTGACAGACAGCCACAATAAGAGGTAATATTCTGATAACAATAAAACACAGCCCCACACAGCTGCACTGACAGTTTGAACCAAACCAAGCATGAGATATCTTGACAATATATTTCCATGCACATCCAAATTAAGACCATATGTAGACATGCTACTTCCCACCAGAGTCTCACCAGACACTGCAGACACTCAAACCCATTTGAGACAAAACCCCATTTGTGAAGTAAGAGTTTGAAGAATAATGGAAATTTCAATAAACCTGAAAATTGTGAATTGAAAGGAAAAGGATACATGCTTTTGACTTTTTTGCTGCAATTACAGCTGCAGGTCATTGGGTAATGTCTACCAGCTTTGTACATCTAGAAACTGAAAACTTTGCCTCTTCTTTGCAAAATAGCTCAAGCTCAGTTAAACAGAATTTGGAGCTGCTGTAAACATGAATTTGTAAGTCTTGCAACAGATTCTCGGGGGGGTGGGGGCTAAATAGTGCCACACTTTTTTAGATTTCTATTAGTTTACATTTTGAAAACGCTGTATCACTTTCCTTCCACGCTATAATTCTGCCCTCATTTGTGTTGGTCTATCACATAAACACCAACAAAATGCGCTGCAGTATAAATACCACTAAGGTAAAAAAAGCTTCAAGGAGAATTACTTGTTTTCCAAGGCCCTCACTGTAAGTGTGGACGGTGCTATAGTTCCTTCCAATGTCTTCAAATCTTGAATTGTGTCCCAAGCCTATGAAGTTTTATACTGGTGGAAAAAGTTGGATAACATTAAAAAAACCTCTGCATCTGCTGGATGGTTATCGTTTTAGGAAAAATTTATTAAATAAGGGGACTGGGGACTATTTTACTGTAGAAAAATACAGATTTGGTGTTCTTGTGAAATGTTTTTTATCCTCTGCTTGGGATTTTTTGTATTTTCTTCTCTTACTGCAGATCTGGAGAGGGACCACGGTGAGCCAGCTGGACCATGAAACTCACAGCAGCACACTTCTCATCAGCTTCTCGCTTCAAACTGAACTCTGAAGAATGTAAAAAAAAAAAAAAAAAAAATCTCAGATTGGACACATTCGCCGCAGCCAATGTTTGAACTCTTTGTTACAGAGCTGGATGGTTAGCTCCCTAAAAACTGACCGTTCTGATCAGATGAGCTCGAGGTCAGCCAGGATGTAAAACTGGAGAGACTGGAGGTGGATGTTTCCCACAATGCTTATTATGGACTATGAACTGGAGCAGTGCTGTTTTAAAAAAATTAATTTCAAAAGTCTGTTTTAAAAAAATCTGATACAGCAGATGGATGAAGTCAGTCAGGCAGGGAATCAGTCTGTTCATCAAATAAAGAAGAGCTCTAAGTTGCCAATGACTGCCAGATTCTACTGGCTATCAAATTTTAGAGTGAAAACTACAAACAAAATGATAATGATAATAATAAAATAAAATAAAACCTAATAATAAAAATAAAACCAAGTTATAAAAATGAAAGACTTGATTTTTAAGATTTTAACCCCCCCTTAACTACATTCCAACTGTTTCCTGTTTAATGTATTAAACTGGAATTAAATCACAGTTTGTTTGGCTTTTATTTATGTTATGAAGTGGCCACCATCAATATAACACGTGAGGAAATTCAAAGACCTCATAAGGGCCTTTGTACGTCATAAAAATGAATGTTTGTAGATGCCTCAAAGCAAGAATAAAATCCTATAGAAAAGGTCAAATAGAAAAGCAATATCTTGCCTGCAGCAGATTTCTCACTTCATTCAATATATAATCAAGATTAAATGTACAGAAGTGCATTTCATCTTTTCAACTTTTCAATACTTAAATAAAATAATAAATATAAATAAAGCTGGACACAAAAATGATGAATCTCCAATGCGGGATTTGACCGAGCCCCCTTCTGCAAAGTAAACATCTGGGCTCCCAGGTGCCCTATGGGAGTCATAAGATCTGGCAGTAGGAGGCTAAACTGAGGGATTTTTTTTTTCTTTAGTAAATACTGTGCTGGAAGTCTGACTTTTAACAGATTCTTAGGTGGATTCTGAAGCATTTTCATCCAGTCAGATACATTTCTTTCTTGAAGGAATACAGCTCTGACGGATGCAGGGAGTTAGCCTTATATGTTTGAGCCATGATGAACTGTAACATGGAGCACAGAGCCTGAAATAATGATAATGATTGTCTTCAGAACTTAAACTGTAGAGAATCAATTTATTTTCCTAAGTGATGTTTATCATTCTAGTGTTTTCTGAGCCTGTTCGCCACTTGTAAATGACCTTCTGGCGCTTTCCACTAAATTATGTGACGGGAGCAAAAGCAGATATACAGATGACATACAATCCACTGTTACAGTTGACCCTAAATATATTCATGTCACTACTGCTGACCAGATTTTTGCATTTTCCAATTTTTGGCTATGTATATGAAGCTTCAGGCGTTTGATGTTGGAAGTCCTTCTTGCCATTACCCTAATCTTTCTCTCACTCGACAGAATCTCTGTCGGAAGTCGTGACTCTTCTGGACCAATCCCAAATGTTAATATTACTTCCAATCAAAAGAAACCTGTTGGTAAAATTAGAAGATTACCTTAAGCCTAAATCAAGCAGAGCTATGAATAATTTGACTGTATAAGAATAAGTGTATATACACTAAGCAGGAATTAATTGTGTGACTTGTGCAGAACTGAACTGAGTGCCAGGTTTGCTACAGCACACTTCGCTCTCCATGCTGTAATTAAAAAAGGATCATGTTCCATGTGGAGTCATGTTGGGGCTAGCAGGGTCAAGTGGACCCATCATCATTCTGTCTCCTTGGTGATCATTCTTGGCAGTTGTGGCAGATGATGCGGTTGTTCTGCAGCTGCAGCTCCAACAAAATGTAGTTGGTACTGGAAATTAAATCTGTCCATTCCAGTCTGCCCTGGTCCTCTTCTTGAATGGCTTCCATATGCTTTTGTTGCCCAAAAATCACAAAACCTTGTGGTGTTCTCAAAATATCGCTTTGTGAAAAAAGTCACATTTGTTATCATAAATAACAGTTTAAATTTAGACCAAACATACAGTGAAATATGAGACCTTGTTTATTTTGAGCTATTGTTTTTGTAAAAGATTCTTCCCTGGATATTTTGTGTATTTTTGATTTATAATACCATACCATACCATAGCTGTGTATATGCAAATTGCAACAGTCCAGCCCCTTTTGTCTTTAGCCCAGGAAAGTCTGAGTGCTGATGTTGTCTCCAGTTCAGGAGTGGCTTAACACAAATAATTAAATATGTGAGCCCGTGTCCTGGGTACATCTGTTTGTAGTAGTATTTATTAGTTCAATTATTTTTCCATTAGAAAAATATTTCAATCTTCACATTCCTTGTCACCTGGGATATAAAATAAGGTCCTTTGGTGACCCCTGGCGGTAGAACATTGTAAATGCAGTTCATTTGCACTTCCGGTCCTGTGGTCAACGAGGAGGCTCCGTCGTTCCATCATGTCTTCCCTATTTTTGTAAATCGAACCTGTTTGTTGCCGTGGCACCACAGCCAGAAGGCAGCTACCCAACTGTCGGTATGTCAATGTCAACGTTTCAAAAGGTGACCCTCGCGACGTGCCTCGTGCTGTGCGTCGCGCTGCTCCTTCCCAAGATGCTGTTAACCGGAGGGAGGAAAGATGCTGCCGAGCGGCCCGAAGGTGCGTCGCCATTTGTTTTTTAACCTTTAATTAGATTGTATTTTATTTCGCGGATAGGACTCTTCATACTAATACCTTCTGAGACTTGAGATGGAATGAGGTTCTTTTAACCGTGTAAATTATAAATATTTCCAATTGTACTGTATCATTGTTCTTGTAATTGTACTTTCCTCCCTACAGATGGCGCCAAAAACACCCAGAAATTAAATGTACAACCATTAGCTACAATCAGAGCAGAGTTGACAGAAATCAGACTGTTTGATCCCATGTAACACAGAGGTGTTAAAAATTGCAGGAGCCAGAGGGAGATGATTACTCCTAAAGTTTTATGAAGTAGTGCTTAACAGTAAGTATGATACCTGTAGTGAACAGCAGTGCAGTTGTGCTCAGAGGTTCACATCCCATGTCAGAATATCCGATTTGACCATTTTTCACTTTATGAATGAAAAACAAAAACAGTTCTGTCATGTACAGTACGGATGGTAGTTGTGTGAAGCTATTTATTATAGAGCAGTTGTGTTGTGGTGTCATTAAATCACACTGACATCAAAAACTACAAAAATTACCCGGATCAAAAGTTTATAAAGTTGTGAAGTTATACACACAAATTAATACAAGTGGGTTTAAATGTCTGCTAAATGTAACCATCCACACCTTTGATTGCTTGTAATGTGTGTGTATGTGTGTGTGTTATTGTAGTTTCTGAGCTCCAAACAGACCTCAGCGTGTTTCTTCTAGTGCTGCACTGACGTCACTGGATCCCAAATCAGGGGGAAAGCAGAATATTACTAAAGGATCTGTTGGACAAGGTCCCAGTAATTGGGAAAGCCACTCATCACCACTCAAACTCTAATTAAGAAGTGGAAAATGAGGGATTCTGTTGAAAGCAAGTCACGGTCAGGTGGGCCGACAGAAAAATTAGTCGGAACAGCCAGGAAAATTGTTTGAGATGCAAAGAGAAACCCACAAATAACTTTAGTTGACATACACAACTCTATGAAAAACAGAACAGTGGTTTCAAAATGCACATGGAGGGAAACAAGCTGTATCATCGATCCAGCAGAGCAAACCCATTACTACGCCAGAGTCACAAAGCACCCTGCTTACAATACACCAAACAGCACAGAGATAAGCCTCAGATCCTGATGAGACCAATAGTATAGTTTATGGCCAGAACCCTCGATGCTTTTGCGGTGGGGTCAACAAGGCCTAGGATGAAAACGTACTCCTACTGTGAAACAGGAGGATGGCACAGGGAACTTGGTCAGAACTGATGGCAGGAAGAATTCAGCCTGTTATCTGAAAATACAGGAGGAAAATATGGACCCATCGGCCTGGAAGCTGATGGAAAAAAAAGCCTCCATATCAGAACTTGTGCCCTGGGTGTGTGTGGATTTATGATCCAAGCTGTGAGAATGATCTCAGTTTGAAGAAGCTGGGAGGACGTCTCATGGTTGAGTCAAGCTAGCAGCTACTCGCAGCACACAGTTCATTCATGATCAACCTTTATCAGCTTAGCAGACTCCGAGTCAAGCTAACAGCTACACAGAATGATGTTAACAGCTAATTAATTAACCCTTTAACCTAATTATTTAGTTTATTCTTAAAATTGATTTTCAGTCAGATTTTTGTTATTTTATATATCTACTAAAAAAATGTAATTAACTGCGTTGTTCAAAACTCAAATGCAGGATAAAGACAGTGGAGGCACACCTAAACTAGAATCACTTTTCAGAAAATTACGGGTTTATTCTGATTCAAAGAAGCAAAAAGCAATGCCAGTATTGGGTCATTTGGGTTTATATTTCTTAGGTTCTGAAACTGTTTGAGTTGGACACCCTCATCATCTCTAATGGTCGTCGCCCCCTTCTGTGCAGGCTCAGGCCGTTTCCCTCCCATGGTGCATCGTCAGATGGCTCCAGAGGGCCGCAGCCAGAGGACACCTGCATCCGGTTTCTCCAGGGCCCACAACTCCGAGGCCATAGCCAGGGCTAAAGGAGCGGGGGCAGGGACCGGAACCGGAGGCAAATCCAACCTGGCAGGACAGATCATCCCTGTGTACGGCTTTGGGATCTTACTGTACATCCTCTACATTTTATTTAAGGTAAGATCGTGCCAGCTGCACATATAGCTCTGAGGATGGATGTTAGTAGAACTGTCGGAGCCATTTGGGAGTAATTTGGGATTGTTGTTATTTTTGTAGATCACATCTAAAGGGAACAACAAGCCTTCAGCAAGAAGTTGTCCTCCACATCCCTCTGAGAACATGAAGAGGAAGATCAGTGAGTTTCACTTGTATTTAGCAGCTTTTCCTAAACCATCTAATCTCATTCCTTTTAATACTTGGACATACAGCCACGTATTAAGTTTAAACTTATGGTAAAAAAAAACAAACACCCTCATAAAGCCACATTTTATGGTTTCACCTATTTGTACTTTATTGAAGGGTTGTGTACTCTACATGCAATGTGCAAAAAAAACTATGAGTCGGTGACTTACTGAGAGCACTTTAGCTGCAATAACTTGCAGTAGTTGTAGCATGTCTGAGTATCGGACATCATTCAGAGGGTCTTTGGGTTTATTTGTATGCAGCTTTTCAGGCCTAAGCTGTACTGCCATTTTCTTTCAGAGAGAGGAAGGTTTTTCCTGGCAACCCTCCATACTAACCATGCTTGCTCAGTGTATCTCTAACATTTAGCATTCTGAGGCCTGCGTCTGAGACAAAGCACCTGGGTCTGTTTCATTATCTATGTGAATGTCATATTCCACCAAGGAATTCCACTCCTGTGAAGATAGGCAACTGTCTCAAATGTTTTTCACCTGGAAATAACCTTTCTCAGTGTAAAATGTTGGAAACGGCTTGTAAGCTTCACCAGAGTGTATTTGTTTACCAACATCTGGCTGCTACTTTCATTCCTGAAAGGAGCAAAGGTCAAACACATCATTACCAGATTGGGTTGTTGGTTGTTTAAGAAATAATGTTGTGGTTTACTCTCTCTTCACTATGGCTGTATGATTTCAAGACATTTACAGTGGGATGTATGGAAGTCCAACTAGGTGGTGGGAAAATAACAGAATGCAAATTTTCCAAAGCAACCTAGGAACCAACATCTCAGAGCACGACGACCTCCGTTTATTTCCATTGTCTGAACGTATGTCTCCTTCATGCCATCAGCCGACTTTGAACTCGCCCAGCTGCAGGAGAAGCTCCGGGAGACGGAGCTGGTGATGGAGAACATCGTTTCCAGCGCCCATCACAGTCCTGACAGGTGACTCTTCTGCTAAGAAATGATTAGCAACTGCGTTCATTTACCTGTCAGGTATCATTCACCTGTTAGATTAACATTTGTTGTAACACAAGTCTTAGTTTCAGACAGCCTTATCTTCCTCATTTAGCTTGTATTTTCCATGCTGTCTTTTATGTCTGATTTGAGGCTGTTTTAGTCAGCGAAACGGCTTAAAACTAAAAGTACATCTGCAGGGTGGCAGGGGTGACCGCAGACCAGGAGGAGAGTCTTCTGCAGCAGCTGTCGGAGATAACTCGAGTGATGCAGGAGGGACAGCTGGTGGAGGGGATCCTCCCGGAGAAGAAGATCCAGGAAGACTGGGACAGTGAGTGACACTCACAGAGATCATACTGATTTCTGACACTTCTGGACAAGTTGACTCACAGAGAACTCCGGTAAAGAAATGACTTCTTCAATTTGTTCCAACCTTTTCCAGATTATCCAGAGGAACCTCATCTGTGTTGGGACGGTACCCAATGCTGTTGTCAGCACAGTCAAAAAGGAGAATCCGACGCAGACAGGACAGAAGATGTTTTGGACAACCAGATGGAAAACCTTCCCGGTGATTTTATAGGTGCAGGAGATGCTGACGAAACTGTCACAGCACCGAGCCAGAAGGAGTCGGAGGAAGGCGTAAAAGAGGAGGAGTTAGAGCATCAGCACAATATGGAAGGTGGTGAGCTTGATCTGGGCTTCCCAGAGGGGCGCTTGGCTGGAGTCCTCAAGGAGCTGGAGGTGGAGCTAAAGGTGACATCTATGTTAGAGCAGGAGAAAGTGAAGGACATCACCCGACCAGTGGAGACTGAAACATCCAGCAGCTCAGTCAGACGGAGGAACAAGAGAAGAAAGGCCAAGAAAGCTGCACCCTGACTCTACCAAGAGGCTTGGAAATGTTGGCCTTGGTTCGCTGTACGGGGCTGACTCTCTTCACTTCTGTCCTCACCAGATGGGCAGTAGCATGACAGCTGGTGGTAGCATGAAAAAACAATCACCAGCCTTAGCATTTTTACTTGAACTGTAAAACAGAAGAAACTGAGAATTCTGGGCCCGCTTCTATTTAAGTTTCGTATCTTACAGTAGCTTTTAAACTGTTTATTAAGCAAATTAACATTGACTGTAATCCATCAAGCTATCTATGAGATCTACGCAGGCTTACATCCACTCATCGTTGGCATGAATGTCATTAAATGTGGGCCTTTAATGATGTATTGGAAATTCTGTATTTACAGAGTGGAACAATCATAGAACCAAGGCTGGCCTGAGGTAGAAGCAATAACATGGGGCTGCATAGAGCCCCCTGGTGGCCCGAGGACCCTAAGGAAACTTTGTATCACACAGAGCACATACAAAGGGAAACCTTCAGAGCTGGAAGGTTATGCCAACAATAAACCCTAATTTAACACTTCATCTCAAGTGCTATTTATTGAATAAATGGAAGGTGACTGATGTGATTCAAAACAGAGTAAAACTGACTGTTAAATAGATTTTTGGGCCTGTTCTACATACTACATACAACTCTTTTAAAGTTTTAATGTAAAAAACTGTTCCACACCATGATGCTACCGCCGTCATGCTTGACAGTTGGTAGTTTCCCTAATCACAAGAGCCTCTTTAAGATACTTCACGTTCTTGTGGCCGGATACCCGAGTTTTATCAAACCTACTGTAAAACCTCTCCGGAAGGTCTTTTTTTGTCCATTTGGATGTCTATTTATTTCAGTTCAGTCAGTGTCCATTTTAAGAAGGGTAATGTAAAACTCTTCAATGAGGACAGTGACTCTAGAAATAAAAAAGCACCAATTCAAAGCTCTGTAATCAGTTCTTGTTTTTTTTAAATCATTGCATGTGCTTTACATAATCCGTCCATTGAGAAGAAATGACATCTGACCTAAAGTCATTAAAAGCCCAAATTAATTAGACATTTATCCTCATGAGTTTAAGTTAAATTCTTTTTAGGAAGCATGATGTTCATGTTTAACAGCTTCAGCAGGAACATTTTGGTCTGCCACGTTTAATCTTTCAAATCCTATTAAACATAAAACCTGGCTATTAAAATAAAAAGCCATACAAAATATTGCAGAGCAAATCAGAATAGAGCTAAAAATTGGGAAGTTGTATTTTTATTGTATCTTTTTTGGTTTGGATCTGTCCCGTGCGACCCCTCAGGTGTGAAGCAGGTATAGAAAGTAAAGGATGGAACGTTTAAGATGGTAGTTGCCCTTAAAATGTTTTTCAGACTTCTCAGAATTGTACACATTTTGGAGATTTTAGCATGCAGACTTAGAACTGACTCATGAAATGAAAAGCATTGTGTAAGATTCAAGGAGTCCTTAAGCAGTAAGATGTTTTCCAAAGCTGCTGTCTGAAAAGCACACAAGTAGGACAGAAATAATTAGAAATATTCAGAAAAACAAGAAATGTTTCTGGTTTCTCTCATTAAAATCATGTTTCATTGTATTTTACTTTCATTTCAACCTCTCATCCCTCCCATGTGCTGGATTCAGATCATTAAAAAAAAAAAATCAGCAAAAGCACAACTCAAAAAAAGTATGTTTATTACTATAATGGTAGATTTTCCCCATACAAAAGAAACGTTACATGGGTTGATGTAGGCAAAGACTAATTTGAATGAACAGTTTTGAACGTGGCACATCACGACAGCCTCCTCTACAGGTTTCCTCTGTTGATTTGCATTAAGTCAGGTTGGTCTGGGACCTGCAGAGCAGATCTGCATAAGGTTTGCTCCCTCAGTGCTCCATTGGCTCATCGGGTCCTTCTCCAGCAGCAGGTTCCTCTGCTGCTGCTGCAGGCTGGGCAACCTGGACAAATGTTGCTTCTGGTTTATGGCTATTCTTTCAGATGGTAAAGAAGGTGCGATGACATAAAATGGTGAAAAGATTGTTTTCTCTGAACTGAACCATTTAAATCCTCAGTTGTACCTTTCTCTGCGGCCTCTCCTCCAACCCCTCCAGGAATGGAGCAACGTCGTCGTCATCATAAATGGTGAACTCCATTTCCTTCCCCAAGATGCCGATGGAAACATTCTGCAACAAACAAGATGAACTCCTTAGAAATTGCCTGAATATAGAGGACCAAAATACCTCCATTCAATTTTAAACAATGATTAAAACAAACAGAACTATTCTGCTGTGCAGAAAAGAGCAACATTAAGTAAATGGAACTATGGTACCTTGGTGGTGAGGTCCTGCTCGGTGGGGAGCGTTTCCCTGAGAGCACGGAGGCCATGCTGAACCAGTTCATTCAGAGAACCTGTCAACAACCCCCCAACAAGGTTCAATGCTGAATGATGTCACAAATGCACTAAATGTGCACTTTTAAATGCACCTGCTTTTATACAGATATTAAAAACAAGGAAAATCTTACAGTCCTGGAACTTGTCCATGCACCTCTCCAGGTAGGTACGTGCAGACTGGGAGCGCGCTCCGATCGACATGGCTTTGCAGTCAAAATAGTTTGCTGATGGGCAGGTCTGAAAGATGTGAGGCCCCATGTCCTGTGTGATGCACAGAACATAAAACACAATTAGTCAACTTAACATGCTTCCAGTTAGTACAGGAAAAATGTAAATCAAGTATTCTATCAGTGAGGCACATGTAAACAAACTTACATCATAGCCGGCGATGAGGAGTCCGACACCATAGGGCCTCCTTCCATACCGCTGCGTGGGAATTTGAGTTTCTTTAGTTTCAGTTAAGTAAATCCTGCTTTAATCTTTTCCACAGCTTTCTCCCATGCCTGCCTGCAATGTTCTCTGTCGTCATGATGCTAACAAAAAATTCTGAAGGATTCATAGAACAGCTGAGTTGATACTAAGATTAAGCGACACACAGATGGGCTCTCTCAACTAGTTACATTATTTTTGATGCAATTGGCTACACTAAACTGTATGCAGAGTTATCAAAAAAAGGGGAGGGGGGGGACAAACCCACACCAAAACTTTCAGGTTTGTGTTTGTAATAAAAAAGTGAACTCTGTCCTTCCGCTCCAAAATTATACACAACATTGTGTAGGACTGCATTCAAGTTTGCGACTATAATGTGGGAAAACTTCAGGGGACATGAATACTTTTTCAAGGTACTATATAAACATAAATTACCACCTACAGTCCAACAGAACCCACTCTACGTTCTTCTTCCAATGGGTAAGAGCTGAATGTACTAGAGACCTAATGCAGCAACTAACACTGACCCTAAAAGTCAACATTTTTATTGATTGAGAACTTCAAACATAGAAAGGATACTGCTGCCAACAAGTGAGACAAGACGTGAAATTGGAAGGGGTCTGTCAAAGACGAACCTCGAGTCCAAACACTCCTGACGCATAAAGTTACTGCAAGAGAGAAGGTGGTAGTGTTAAGCTCTTTTTAGTCATGACACAAACACAGGCTTTAATCGTTTTAAGTCATGGTATTGCCAGTTTGGCTTCTTTGTCAGTGATGCAACTTGTGACGAAAGCTCATCAATTTAATATTTGCAAAGCTATATATTAGAGTTCCCTACATGCAGTTGAGATGTTTGCCACTTTTAAAGTGACAAACTCTACAAGGTTCAAGTTGGAAAAAACGACCCTCACATTATTTTTCCTAAAAGAGACCAGAATACATGTTTAAAGTGAAACAACTTGCTTTAGATCATCAACCTCACTCATTTCCTACCAGAGCAGCCTAGCATCAGCAGTCAGTCCAGCGATGGAGATGCCAATGTGGTTGTCGACATGTAGGATCTTCTTCTGGTGGGCAGCCAGTTCAGACTGGGCTCTCTGTGGAAAAGAAAAATCCAACAACAACATAGTCTGCGTGTTTCTATGGCAACCGTTATACATTTCTGAAGTTGATTCATCCGACACTGAGACACACATGTATGGTGTGGGAGGTGGTAGTTTCCCATAATGAAATGAGATGCTAAGATCACAGGTAACAAAAAGAATGAGTTTAATTTAATATTAATGAGGTCAGAGAGTAATCTGACCCAAGCACATTATTCTCTCTGAAAAGCCATGCAGAACTTTGGTAAAACTATTCAAAAATGTCATTTCACATAGAATCAGGCAATACTTTCTGGCTTGCCAACATGTTGATTTAAATAAGGTCTACAAAAGAAGCCGTTGATTTTATTTGGCAGTTCTCCCACCCAGCGTGACAGTGACCCATAAATATGGATGAAACGATTACCGGCTTTAATGATTACTGTAATAAAATTTGTGAGGGTTGGTATTATTGTATTAAAATGAATGCATGATTACTGCACTATTAAAACTTTTTTATTTTACTGTATATAAAACAAAGATATGTGTCAGGGAAAGCCTGATGGGTGCTACCTCCAATAATGATGCAAAATGTTAACACGTCAGATCCCTACAACAGAGGGGTCCAATGCTGTATGATAGTACCTTCAGTGCAACGAGGACAGCATGTGTTCTGGATTTCAGTCCTACAGTTGCAGAGCCTTGCTTCACTGCCTCCATGGCATATTCAATCTGATGGATGCGACCCTGTGAAAACAAAAGCACTCGAGAAAACTGTCTAAACACACGATGCAACTGTTACCTACAGAGACGCGCGTCAAGGAAAACTCACCTGTGGACTCCATACTGTCACGTCGTTGTCGTACTGGTTGCGGAACTAAATATAAAACAAGCAAGGAGTGAAAAGACATATTAAAGAAACACCGATCGACGTTAAAGACAATAGAATCGGACTTACATAGTTATCTTGCATAATCACAGAGATCTTTATGATTTTTTAAACCTAACTTAGACGCAACACCAGGTTCTGTGCTTGTCTGAAGTCTGGACTGGTCCATTAGGGGTTTTAAATTACCGCAGCAACTAAATATTTGATAAACCCACATCTGAGTTCACCCTGTAAAGGATGACAACCAGTAACCGATGCAAGCTTGGACCTTTACTAGCTTAAATTCCAGTTTCAGTTGACTTTAAACAGCGTCAACCGGGTTAAAATATTAACATTAAATTTATCTTAACTGTGAATTTGATTCTACAGTGTGGTTAAACGAAAATCACATGCAATTTAATTCCAAAGAAGATGAGCTGAGACAAAGCGAAAGTAAAGGCACGGTACTTCCACCGCTCAGTGTAATGATGCTAGCGCAATCTGCTGTAGCTAACTTCAGCTAGCACCTCGGAGGTAGCCTGCTGCTAAAGAATTAACCACACAAATTATATCTTGTTTTCTCCGTTTTTGCAATTTAATTTAAGGGGAGGTGTTATTGAGCATACCAGAGTGGCGTTTAAAAAAAAAAACAGTTTCACATTTCAACCGAGTCAGCTTGAAATGCTAACAGTTACAGAGGGTGTTTTGCTTACTCACAGTGCAGACACAATTTAGCAGGCTAACGCTAGCATAGCGTGATTAAATAAACCCCCGATCAGAAATCACAAGAAACGACAAATACCTGGATGTTTTATTTGTAAAGTACGTATCGCATAGTATTAAACTGATGTGGCGACATTTAGTTTCATTCAAACTTACCATCTCTGCTCTGATAATGTCCGAGTTCCTGCGCAGGCTGTGCCGCTGTGATGTTCGATTGTTCTTCCTGGATGCGGTGACAGGCGAGAGCAGCAGAATGCAGATTACAAATCAGGGATCGACCAGCCTTCTATCAGTAAGTGAATTAAATTGTGGAAGTAAATAATAATAATAATAATAATAATGTTCTTAGTAATAATAATAAACCAAAATAACTGTAACACTCAAAAAAGTACAATGTATTTATCTTTGAATACCTTACCTTCTTTCTCAATCAGAGAATGCACTTTTTGCTCCACTGTCGTAAATTAGCTGGTATTTTGGTCTTTGGTCTAGAATGATCTTTTTTAAGATGTAACATAAAACTGAACAACAAAATAATGATGAAAACTACCATTTCAAGAAGTCCGTCTAATTCACAGCCCATTTGATGTGACAGCTTGATCTTATGTGATTAAGGAGGAACCATCTAAAGCTTTTGCATGTTTCACCTATAAAAAACATGCTTTTTTACATTTTGACACATTATAGAAGCAAACTGCAATGTGTTTTATTGGGATTTTATACGATAGACTTATAGTCCATATTTGTTGTAAGGGAACAAAATAATACATTTTATTTTTTCAAAATAAACAATAATAATAAATAATTCTTTGTTTCTTGGCTTCACTTGCCACGCACCAGCAGTGTTGTGTTTGAACAGTAGGTGGCAGCAACGAATAAGAAGAAATTACTGCATGATTTCACCAGTTTGGGGTCGATGTTGCGGGACATGAGTCACTGACGGCCCTCTCTGAAGAAACCAAAGTGAAGAAGAACAAATTGAACATTTAGAATGTGTATGTCTTATAAGTTGTTACAAATTTTGATTTCTTACCAAACCCTAAGATTCTTACATGCTGGTATAATTGTATAAGGGGTATTCTGACATTTTCTCACTGAGGCAAGTAATACAAAAAAGGTCTTACAATCAATGCACACACCCTTATAGCTATGCACCAAAACCAGTATCTCAAATTAAAATTTTATGTGCATGTGTCAGTTTTTAACTTAGAATATCTCATCAACTTGAACATAAATGCATAACAAATCTGGTGAGTAGAAACCCACCAACTTAAAGGATTCATAAATGTTATTTTTGTGCCAAAGGCAATTTTTGTTAGTGCTTTTCAATCAATGCAATTTAAGGTGATCTTATCACGAGGATGTTTGGATGAACTCACAGGAACTCAAAATAAACAAGACAACCATTTACATTTCAAAGGCAGGTTTAAGACAAGAGGCCACTAATTTTATTTTAAAGATGCAGAATTTCTTCATGCTTTCTGTCTAAAAAAATGCCTACCTGTTTTACCCTTACATTGTGTGGATAAATAAATGTTATTCTACTCTACAGTTCCTTGCAGAAGAATGCAAACCCCTGGATCTTTCCACATTTAAAACATCTCAAAATTGTGGCCTGTATTGTTATTCAGCCCTCCTGTGTCAGTACCTTGTAGAATCATCTTTTCTTGCAATTATCGTTGCAGGTCTTTTGGGGTATACTATCCCTACCTGTATATATCTGGCATTGGCCACTGCACTTAAGTCTGGACTTTGACATGCCCATTCTATCACATGAAAATACTTTGTAGGACCGGCTGTATCTTTGGGCCCCTGTCCTGCTGAAAGGCCAACCTCCATTCCAGTGTCATGTCTATTCTCTCAGGGATTCTTGCAAAATTACCCTATATATAGCTCAGTGCATCTACCCATCAACCCTGACCAGCTTCCCTGTCCCTGCTACGGAAAAGCATCCCAAAGCATGTGCTACCACCATCACGATTCATCATGGTGAGAGTGTGTGTGGTAGGGTGGTGTGTATTTATGGCGATGTGCAGTGTAACTTTTGTCATAACTCATGTTGGGGAAAAAATTCAGTTTTGGTCTCGGCTGACCAGAGCATCTTCTTCCACATGTTTCATGTGTCCCCTCCGTGGCTTGTGGTCAAACTCCAGGGCTTCTTATGGCTTTCTTTCAACAATGGCTTTCTTCTTGCCATTCTTCGATTAGGACACGATTTGTGGAGTGGATAATTAATTGTTTTCAGATTCTCCTACATTAAATGGTAAATGGAGTGAATTTATATAGCGCTTTTCCAGTTATACAGACCGCTCAAAGCGCTTTACACTAGAGCCACATTCACCCAATCGCACTCACTAACGCTCACACATTCATACACCGATACGCAGATCGGTAGGCAACTTGAGGTTAAGTGCCTTGCCCAGGGGCACATCGACGTATGGCAGGAGGAAGCTGGAATCGAACCCACAACCTTCTGATTGCAAGACGACTACTCTTCCTCTTCCTACTGAGCCACATTACTATGGAACTCTGAAGATCTTCCTTAGAAGAGCATCAGAGTTCCATAGTAATGTGCTTGGCTCTCTAATTATTGCTTTCCTGGCCTGCCATTTTGGGTGGATAGCCATTTCTTGGTAAGTTTGCAGTTTTGCTATACACTTTCCATTTTCAGATGATGGATTGAACAGCGTTTTATGGGAAGCTTCCTTGTCCTACTTTAAAACCTCTTCACAGCCTTATCCCTGACCTGTGTACTCTGTTCTGTAGTCTTTGTGTTGCTGTTTGTTCATTAATGTTCTGTAAACCTCTAAGGTCTTCACAAGCCAAATGTTTTCATATAGAGATTAAAATAAACATAAGTGGAATTTATTTACTAATTCTTTGACTTCTGTAGGCCCAGGATTTTATTAAGGGCTATCAGAGTGAAGACGGTTGAACACGAATGCACCCCAATCTTTTCAGACTACTTTGTGTTTTTCTACTTCTTAAAATGCAAATAAAATACATTGAAGTTAGTGTTGTCAATGTCAATGTTTCAAAACATTTAAGAGGTATAATTTATTAGTACACTGTATGTTCATTCATGTTTGCCATGTTTACTGCTGGTGTGAAAACAAAATTGTTCTCTTTTACCATCACAGCTTGAAATCCAGAAGGTTTCTGGACATCAGCTGTTCCATTTATGGAAATCTAAAATTTTATTCTTATTTTGTTTTGCCAAAGACAGCTAGCAAGAGTGAGTTCAGTTTCCAAGTAATGTGTAAGAAATATTCTTTAGAAAATGTGATACATTTTCCAATTTACAAAAAGAACAAAATCACAATCTTTCGCTCATTCAGTCACTGAATGAAAATATCTGTCCATGTTATTTCCATGTCTTAAAATAAGTCACTAGATCTCTATCCTATATGTGTGCCTGGTGTTACACTTGATCATCGCTCAACCCCTTTTGTTAATGACATGATGTACCCTTGATCCTGGATGGGGATCTTATGAGTGGTGGTGGTGGTGTGTGTCGACGGGTGAATTAGTAGGGCCGTGCTGACGAGCACTCCTCCTCTGCCAAGGCAGTGGCAGCACGACTTCAGCCATTACATCAGCGCTCCAGCTCCCTCCTTTGTGATTGAGACTGTAAAGGCTGTGCTGAGCTCAGCATGTTTTATTTTATTTTTAATTTTTTTTTTTCATCCTAGGGCCCTCATTTAACTCTGCCAACTCCCTATAGCCGCCGCCAACTCCAGCCTCCCCACAGCCCCTACCTCCACCCACCTCTCTACTGTTTAATTTTTCAAATGGAGAGTAGTCTGAGTCACCGTGCGATGGGTCCAAGCCACACACAGCAGACCTGGAGATGGTGGCCTGAAAGAAAATGCTTTTACCAGTTGCAAACAGTGTGTTCGCTCCCATTCCTACTAACATTGTTTGTAGTTTGTTTCGTAATGCAAGTTATCTCATGCTATCTGTTTTCACACCAGTATTGGATGTAAAGGCATCAACTTTCTTTTCCCAGTTGGTTCTGTTGTTATACAGGTAGTTCTGAAGTTTAGTTCTGTTAGAAGATTATAACCAGTTAATATGTTACTTGCATGAAACTCCCTTGGCGTATTTTAAGGATAAATCATGATTAGTTGAAAGCTTATGGCTAATCTGAAAGGGGCCAATATCAAAGCAGACTTCCACCATCTTAAAACAGCCCTATTTCTGTTATCTAAAACATTACAGCTTTTTATGCAAATATTAATTTATAACTTTACAAAAAATTGTCCATTTGCATAGGGCGGTTATTTACACAGAAGCTGATAATTATTTACCTGGGAAATTGAGGTAGGAAGCCTAACTATTAGTCTTCCTGTGTCAAAAAAGTAATTAGAACAGACTATGTAAAGTATTTATACTTAGACAAACTTCTGATGCAAAAGTAAAGTGGATTAAAGAGTAAGAATACCTCACAACAGTTTATGTGTAGGCTATTTTCCCAACATTTACCTTTAAACCTTTGCTATGTTTGTATTGGCCAGTTATTCACCAACATACAATTACTATTTACACAGGAAACTGAGGTTGGAGGTTGTGCGTCACCAATAATTTTCCAATGTAAAACAGAGTACAGAGCATGATAAGTGTTTCCTGTCGTAATAACTGTCTGAAATAAAAGTAAAACAGTGAGAATAGAAAAAAAAGCAGTCAAAGTAAACACTTTTTTTATTGATGATTAACTTTCATAACATTTCAACAGAACGTTACTAAATTTATAGTGCTACATTTGTCCAGAGCAGGGAGACTTAGTTGTCATTGTATTAATGACTTTGGCTCACACTAGAGATCAGATTTTAGACTTAATATACCTTAGCATTCAATGTGCTACTTTGCTAAGTAATGTAGCTATGTGTAATGTTGACACTTTGACCAAAAAATCAGTCAAGCAAAGTCGGTATAGACCAGGTATATAGTTTATAGTGTTTCCTACTGAGCAGGAATTTTGTTATCCAGATTCAAATGATTTTCAGTTTTTCGTCAGGCCAAAAGTAGGATGTTGTAGCCCGGCTAAGTTGCTAACAGGAATAGATAACAAAAATGATAGTCGCAGACTCAATGGTAGTAACATACCTGCTTGTCAATTTCCTTTTTCTATTTCATACCTTTAAACAAAACTATTTGTACCCCGATGTTTTTGTGTTTTGAATTATTGATTCTTGTGAAATTTGACAGATGGCGCTTTGAACAAATCAAAATATTGAAGAGCAACCTCCTGCTGATAAATATTATTTATTGCAGTCATAAAATCAGATTTTCTTACAGTAGACTAAGAGTTCAACATAGAAAATTTGTTTAAAGTGTTGGCTTGACACAAGGTTGGTAGAAGTCCAGCAGAAGATTGAACCCTTTTGTATCTGACAAGGTTAGGCTTGAAACAACTTAAACAGCAAAGGGTCAAAATGGCAAAAGGACTAAGTGGACCAGGACCCAGTTTCCATCTTCTACTTGTGTGTACATGTGTTCTGGTGAGGTATTTCAGCTTTATCCCATCATGCAAAACACATGTATGTAAGGTTAATTGGCACTCTAAATTGTCCTTAGGTGTGAGCGTATGCATGCATGGTTATTTGTGGTGACTTGTCCAGGGTATTCCCCACCGCTTCCTAATTGACCACCAAAGGTAGGCACCAGCTACACCCACCAGCTGACGCTCTCACGACCCTGCAAAGATTAAACAGTGAAGAAAATGGGTGGGTAAAAGTAGTTAATTTAACCCAAAAATTACTTGTTTTTTAATTTATTCCGTTCAACCCACTCTTTGGCAGCCATTAGAAGAGGTATAAAATGGCAAACACATTTTTTGAGAAAACCTAGCTTAGTAAGCTTGAGCAAACCTGTAACTCAACCCTGTTGTGTTAAATCCACCCAGGCATGGATTGGTTCATATTTAGCCCAAGATTGGGTTATCAATATAACCTAAATTTGGTTGCTTTTTGCCTTGAAGTTTGTAAGAGTAAGAAAAGACTATCTTTGTGGTCAACCAAACCAGTTTTGTTTTAAAACCCATGATTTTCATAAATTATGTGTCATTAAAGTTTCTCTGGAAAAAATACCCTCGCTTCAGGAAGAAAAGCCTTTTCTACGAGAAGTTGATTTCAGTCATTATGTCATTAGGATTTTCCTATCTATCATTTTTATTGTTTTACTGCCAGGAAGTGGGGCCACACCAGTGCCAGAGAGCAGAATCCATCTATTTAATGTTCTGATTGCCTCTGAACGCAGCTCACAGAACAGAAGTTGGAAAACTTCTTTTAAATTGGCATTTCATATAATGGACTACTGCTCACAAACAGAATCCTGTAAAGTAAATAAAACAATGACAGACAAAAATATCAGAGACTGCCTGTGAACTCATAATCTAAAAATTTAAAGAAGACTTCCATCAGTTGCTATTTTTTATTCTGTGTATCTTAAAAGGGCTTTTTTAACTTTACATACAAAGACAGACTAGAATTAAACACTCCCTAGCAGTGAAAATAGATTGCTGTGCTGTAAACCAGAAACTCCTAAATGCTTCTTTCGGTTCAACTTGGCAATTGCACAGTAAATTGTTAGGCCGTTCTTCTTTGTTCTGTATGTAAGCAGATTAATTTAGTTTTTTTCTGTCTCAAAGGTTTATAGTTTAATACTTTTGTGTAGAGTGGAAACGTTAGAAAAGTAGATTTATAATAGGGGAATTTCAGACTATATGGTTCACCATTCAATTTTTGTCTCACTGACATTTAGTTTTCCTGTCAATTAGGATTAGCAAAGTTTTTTTGTCTGCGATTTTTTTTACGTGTCCTGTCGTGGCGTTTCAGGCCCACCATAAGAACAGATAGTTGCCTACATGTGCTAGGGCAGTTTTGCTCTACAAAAAGGATATCTCAAGACAGTATCCTAATTGCGTCATTAATTTAATTAATTACATATTTAATTAAGCATCACATTAGGCGGGCTACATTGATGTTATTGTAACCTGATTTTCTAAGACCTTCAATCATTTGGAGTATTTGTGTCTTAGTGCATGTGTGTGTTGGTGGGTGGGTGATTGAGCATATGTATAAATAAGTATGTTTGTGTTGAGTGGGTGTATGTGAGTATAAATCTGTATGTTGTAAGTGTGGCGAGAATGGTAGAAGGCCTGCAATCTGTACCACCTAAGAGCAACAAAGGGCAGGTAGGCCCAAATCTGGCAGCCAGACACAAAGTATTACCCCAGAGCAGCTATATGTCTCGCACCAAAATAGGTCACCAGCAAGGCACAGGAGCAGCAGCCCCCAGGCCAAAGAGGCACAGAGCAAGAACCAGGGCACTGAGCCCCCCTGACTCAACCACACTGCCTCCCCCAGCTGCACAGGCAAAGCCCGGGAACCAGTCCCCCTGGCGGCCCAGGGCTCGCACCAAACCCAGGCACTGCCTGGCACCAAGTAAGGGAGACTACCACTGTAAAGGATCTAAAACTGTATGTAGAGACAATTTCAGACTCTTAACAATAAAAAAGCTATAAAAACTTTAAACACTGTTAATGCATACAATCTAACTTTGCAATTTGGATTTCTCTTACCTTTTTTGTTGGTTGTTTTTCTGTTATGTTACTCTCTTCCTTCTGTCCATGAAGAAATTATTTATTTGTGCGTGAAACATATGAACCTTCAACTTCGTTCATTCTGGATGGAGCGCAGCACACCAGTCCACACCAAGTTACAAAAATTCGGAGGTGCACGACCAGGTGTGGTCACAGTGCCCTTGTCCTTTTTTTTTTTTTTACAGTGTCCTGTCCTGCAAAGTAGCACTCAGAATTGTTGTCTGAGGGCCAAGTTTATAGTCCAACTTTCACAAGTGGACTATAATGTTCAATTCAATTCAATTCAGTTTATTTATATAGCGCCAATTCACAACACATGTTGTCTCAAGGCACTTCACAAAAGTCAGGTACATGCATTACAATTAATCTTAATCATTGAACAGTGCAGCCAGATTTTGTTATTTATTCAAATTGGATAAAAAGTTTTTCTATCTAAGGAAACCCAGCAGATTGCATCCAGTCAGTGACTTGCAGCATTCCCTCCTCCCGGATGAGCATGTAGAGACAGTGGACAGTCACTGGCGTTGACTTTGCTGCAATCCCTCATACTGAGCATGCATGTAGCGACAGTGGAGAGGAAAAACTATTTATAAAAGAAACTTTATTAGAAACTGCTTTGGGATTATTTCAATTGCAATGGACATAGAGACGGAAACAAAAGAAAAAAAAAAAGCAAGAAAGAGAGAGAGGTGGGGCAAAAAGGAAAAAGGGAGAGAAGAACAACAGAATAGAGGAGAGGAAAAAGGGTGAACAGAATATAAGATAACACCCTCGAAGACTGCTTCTACACCTGCAGAAACATATATATAACAACAGCAATTTTTCCAAAAGGTGCACGGTACTAATGAATGCAAGATGTATTTGGTGGTAAGTGCAGCTCAATATAGAACATTTGCGTATCTTTTAACACCTGAATTTAAACAACCGTGGGTTTGAGTGTGAGCGCGCTTGTGTATACAAGGTTGCTCCATAATCATATGCAATAGCGAGTGTGGGAAGCCACAGACCTGCCCCCCTGAACCTGAGACAGACACGAAGGAGACCCGAGCCACAGATATCCAAAGGCCCACCAGAGCACGGGAACCCCAGGAGAACCACCGCAGGGACTTCTGCAACCAAAAGGAGGGGAGAGTCCTAGGGGAACCACCCAGCAGCCACAGTGCAGAAGCCCCAGGGAGCTGCAGCGACGAGCCCACAGGCCTGCTGGCAGCTGTCTGTGCTGGAGCAGATCCAGCCCCAATCAGAGGCCCGACAGAGCCAGGCCCAGCAAGCAGCCACCGAGAGTGGGCTGACACACACCAAAACACCCAGCCGCGGAAACTGAGAACCACCAATACACTAGCTGGCAGAGACACCAGCCACCGGCAGGGAGTGTGGCAGTGAGGAAATAGGTCACACATTTAATGGGGGGCCTACACTGATCCCAAGACCCACCCTTACACAAAAACAGGCACACAAAGTCACAATCACACATTCCCACCCTCATGCATACATATAAAAACACTCACACCCACCGTAAAGACACACAATAATAGACATCATACACTCACTTACACTCCACATACATAATATATACTACCAGGGCCAGGTACCGATACCCCAGAGGGGCAACCGGACCCAAGAGGCAGTCCCCTTCTTTCTTGGGTGGAGACAGGCAGACTGCCCCAGGACCGGCACAGACTAGTGCAGGCACTGCTTGACCCCAAGCGACCCTGGCCCAGTCCCCAGCCCCCAACGACCCCTGTCCCTATCCGGAAAGGGGGCAACGTACAAAAAGGGTGTCTACCTGGTCCAAACGAGCCGGCCAACCAGAGCCATCCCAGGATGAAACAGTCCCAATAAATTCCGATCTCAACCCCATGAGCCCCCCACCTTCCATGAACCCCAACATGAATCTCCCCACAGGGACACACTCCACCAGGACACAGATATTGAACACATGCACCCAAACTCAAAAGCCATGAATCCCCTCTCCACAGGGGTACACCTCCACAGATGAGTTCCACCCCCAAAAGCTGATGAAGACACATCCACACAGTGCGAGCTCCACACACAGCCCCACTCCAAGCACCTCCTGCCCTCCACGGCAAGGCAAAGGCCCTGCGCAACCCCACTCCAGCCTCCGCTCACAAGCGCAAGCGAGCAGACACCACTGAGCACCGTGTTCACAATGGACCTCCTGACCCCACATCAAGATGGGACAAACTCACCCGCAAGAGGTCCTTGGCTGGCAGCACGCACCCGGAATCAGCAGCCCACACCATGCCCCTGCAACCACACAAACACACCACATCACCACCACTGCAACGACATCCCAGGGGGAAACACCAGCCAGCTAGACACCACCGTCACTGCTCAGCCAATTCAAATGCCGGTGACCCCACATCCAGAAAGAGGACACGACCAAGCCACCCCACACACTGTAATCCCTCCACGCCACCCTCTAGCCCACTGCCCCAATCCTCCCCCCTCGGATATGACAGCCAGCAGAGCAGCACTCCGCCAAACCTGCTCAACCTCCCGGCAAATGCCAGCTGCACCAGCCCTCCCATCAATGAGAGAGAAACATGCACCGGCCGTGTAACTGGGTCGGGCCGGCCAACACCCGACCGCACAGCACACCCCGTCGCATCAAGCAGCCGGCCAGCCAGCCCCTCCACCACAGCAAAGCCACATCCCAATAACTGCCACACACTGCACGGCCAAGACCCCCCTGCCGGAACCCGGCACCCACCACTCAGCTGACTGACTGGGCACCGAAGCCAGGGACTGAGATCCAAAAAAATCCAAACGATCCCGAGAGAGACGGAACGGCAGTCTCTCGGGCCATTTGACCCCACAAGACCCGACTCCCAACCCCAGCCCAACCCCCAACCAGGAGGCCCGCTCCATCTCCCGACCTCCAACCCCAGACAGCAATGCATTAAACACTGTTTAATACATCAAGTATAAACCTAGCTTAATGTTGCTTTTGCTGGTGTAGATTCTCAGTCATTCAGGGTTATGAAAAACCCAATTGCTTAAGTAGCAGGCGATTGGACTTCTCTTGTGTCTTGAAGACATTTTGCCTCTCAGTCAAAGGCTTCTTTAGTTCTGAACATGGTTTGAAGCAAAAGACATAGAAGTTGTAGTCAACACAATCACATTAATAGTGTCATTAATGGGACAAGTAGAATACCTGAGTTTGGGTCTTTGTTGCTTGATGAGCCAAACATGTCCCTAACAATGCCATGTGAAATGTTTTGGTCACATGTCCCAAGGTGTGAATTTCTGTAAAACTACCTGGGGAGATCAGCCAGTGCTGCAGAGTAGGAGTTAGAATGTTAAAATCTGAGGCCACCTCCTCTGTTTAGTGTTGGCTTAGATGGCATAGACACCACCTTTCTTCCTTTTCCAAAATGTGGTGTCTTTAAACAAATGAAATTAATATGTTAACTTAGGTTCGGGAGCAGGGCCACGCCTCAACCACACCTCTAATTACCCAACAGCCTACTTATACCAAGCTAACCAGACCTTCACAGTCTGTTACGTTCTTTCGACTGTCGGACTACCTCCGTACTTCACAGCTCAAACTACGTTTCCAACTCACCATGGACGTCGATCTCGCTCTGCAACCGAATCCATCCGAGTCATATGATGGCATCCTCCGCATTCCTTTGATTGCAGAAACCTCTCCATCCAGTCATCAGACAAGCTTCTCGTCGTACCCGTCATTGATCCTCAATCTCAGCATCATTCCACAACTCCTTCACCTCAGCCTCATGCCAAAATCGACTCTCTTCATCCATCAAGGTCCAGGACCTGCGGCCGTAGCACTCTAAGAAGCGGAAGGAGATCTGCGTGCTCACTCAGCCAGCACCGGGCCTCCAGGCGTTCTCCTACAGATGCCGCTGTTGAATCCACGCTGCAAGGTTTGCCAGCTGCCTCAACTTGTCACAACATTAAAAACAGAACCGTGGCTCGCCTTAAGCTAGCACTCAAAGAAAATGGAATCCCTTTCAGCTGTTGTGACATCAAATTAAGACTCTTTCAACTGTTAACAACTCCCTTGTCACAAGCAGCAGTTTCCATACCTCCCGGGCTTCCGGCTTCCTCCTCAATGTCTGCTTCCTCAGCGAAGGTCTCCGGTGACATCACGGCCCAGCTGGCTTCCAGACGAGTGCCCGTATCAACAGCTCCCCCTAGTGGGAGCCAGGTCGTATTTCCCCCCCGTGTCTGCTCCCTCTGTGTCTGAGCTGTCTCAGCTCATCTCCTCCTTTATTTCATCCCTGTTGTCGCAGACTTCACTAAATCCCAGTGCACATACGTCCTTCATCCCTCCATCCCTCCATCCCTTCCTTCTACCCTTTCTTCTGCATCACAAATTTCAGTGCCTGCTTCCTTTCAAGCTCCTCAGTTCGTTCAGTCATGTCAGGAGCCTCATTCATCCTCTCTCTTGGCTCCTGCTCATTCTTCTCAGCCTACTGCTCTTGGCCTTCCTCCTCCATTTGCTACTGTTCTTTCCTCTCCCCCCTCCCCTCCCAACCCAATCCCTCCCCTTTCCCTCAACTGTTTCCAATCAGGGAGGTAGAATGATTTGCAATAACTTCAATGACCTTGGCTGTTCAATCTCCAACTGCAGAATGTTGCACGGGTGCTCCTTCTGTGGCGGTGCCCATGCCAGGAACTCATGTCCTCACAATCCCACGTCTCAGGCGGATTGACTAAGACAGTACCTTTCCACACCCATTAAGGTAAATGCTCTCGCATTTGCTCTAAAATTCACCCCGACACAGAATTTGTGGACTTTCTTATTATTGGTTTTGTTCATGGTTTCCACCCGGGCATAGAAGGTATTCCTGATTCCACCTATAACTGTCACAACCTCCAATCTGCTCTTTCAGAACCAGACACGGTGGATACCCTTTTAGCCAAAGAGGTCAAGGAAGGATTTATGATAGGCCCATTCAGTCAGCCACCCTTTCCTATCTTTCGAGTCAGTCCCATCGGCATCACCACACTCCGGTAAGAAAAGATTGATCATAGACCGGTCAGCTCCTCATGGCTCTCACGTTCCTGGTATCAACAGCACAATTCCGTTTCCAGATTTTTCCAAACATTAATCATGCCATCACACTTATTCGGTTAGCTGGCCGAGGGTAATTATTCGCATTACTCTGCTCCCCTCAAACTTCTTGCTCAATGACAGATGTTCCAAACAACAGCTGTTAACACTTCTCGGCCACCTGAATTATGTAATTTCTTTTATTCCTCAAGGAATATCCTTCATTTCTAATCTCTTGAACAAAGCAGCCAGCATTCTCTCATCAATTCACACAATACCGCAGTGGTAGAAATTATTAATAAAGGCAGTTCTCTGTCTCCAGAAATCATGCAGTTTGATCGTCGGCTTACCCTCACGTTCGCCCAACACCAGTTCCTGCTTCGTGCAGCTCATGTTCCAGTAAACAGGAATTGTATAGCTGATGCTCTGTCTCAATTCTATTTTCAGAAGTTCAGACTCTTGGTGCCAGAATTGGACACCAACCCAACTCCAATCCCACCGTTTTCTTCAACGATCTTCAGCTAACTCCACAATTAGCCATTCTCTCCAAACTTCTCAAGAAGCCATACTAAACAGCCTCGCTCCCTGCACTCTGTCTGCTTACCTTTCAGGATGGAACAGCTTCAGATCCTTTCACGCTACTCATCAACTGCTCCTCCTCTTTCTCGATACCATATCCATCTGTCAGTTCATTACTTACTCTCATTCAGTTCTCAACCTACAAACTTCTACCATCCAAACTTACCTGTCCGACATCAATTTTTTCTTTAAACTGACTACAGGTTACAACTGCCCTTCTGTCACTCATTGTCACGTATCTATGCTAACATGGCACCTTCTTCTACTTCTAAGGGTTTAAAAAGCATGAATGCTCGGTCGTCTCTAGTCGCCTACCTTCTACATCAGATCTCCTCAGCAGCTGCATCCTTTAGTTTGCGCTCCGGGTATTCGTCATCCTCCTTAGAATTGATGTTTCTGCTTGCCTTCTTCAGCTTCCTCTGCTGCTCAGAGTTTGCTCCATCCTCATCCAAGCATAATCCATATTCATCCATATCTGTCAGATATCTCTATTCATAGCCAAAATACCCTCATCGTCAATCTCCGAAAAAGCAAAACCGATCAGCTCACAGTCTCTTTTCCAATTTATCTCTTCCATCTTAACTCCTTTCTCAGCCTATATGAACCAATCTCTAGCTATGTTCAGTCCAGATTATCTGCAAACACTTCACCTCAGTATCCTCTATTCATTACAGAATCAGGAAGTTCAACCACAAGATTCTGATTCATTAATCAAGTCCTGCATCTCACCAGAGCATTATTCAGTCCACTCTTTCCGTATCAGTGCTGCTTCCACAGCATACACCACGGCATCTCTGATCATACTATTAGAATTCTTGGTCGATGGTCTCCCCAAGCTTACTGCTCCTACATCCGTAACAATCTCAGTGACCTTCACCAAGCCCACATTCGTCTATGCTCTAATCCTCGTACTCGTACTCGTCGTCTTCCTCTTTATCCGGGACCGGGTCGCGGGGCCAACAGACTCAGCAGAGACACCCAGAAGTCCCTCTCCCCAGACACCTTCTCCAGCTCCTCCAGGGAGAGCCCAAGGCGTTCCCAGGCCAGCTGAGAGACATAGTCCCTCCAGCGTGTCCTGGACCGTTCCCTGGGCCTCCTCCTGGTGGGACGTGCCTGGAACACCTCCCGAGGAAGGCATCCAGGAGGCATCCGATTTAGATGCCCAAGCCACCTCAACTGGCTCCTCTCGATGTGGCGGAGCAGCGGCTCTACTCCGGGCCCCTCCTGGATGGCCGAGCTCCTCACCCTATCTCTAAGGGAGAGCCCGGCCACCCTACGGAGGAAGCTCATTTCAGCTGCTTGACCCAAAGTTCATGGCCATAGGTGAGGGTAGGAACGTAGACCGACCGGTAAATCGAGAGCTTTGCTTTTCGGCTCAGCTCTCTCTTCACCACATCGGACCGGCACAGCGCCCCCATTACCGCGGCAGCTGCACCGATCCGTCTGTCGATCTCCCGCTCCATTCTTCCCTCACTCGTAAACAAGACCCCGAGATACTTAAACTTTTCCACTTGAGGCAGGATCTCCCCTCCAACCTGAAGAGGACAAGCCACCCTTTTCCGGTCGAGAACCATGGCCTCAGACTTGGAGGGGCTGATCTTCATCCCAGCCGCTTCACACTCGGCTGCGAACCGCCCCACACATGCTGTAGGTCTTGGGTAGAGGGGGCCAACAGGACCACGTCATCCGCAAAAAGAAGAGACGAAATCCACTGGTCCCCAAACCAGACCCCTCCGGCCCTTGGCTGCACCTAGAAATCCTGTCCATAAAAGTTATGAACAGGACCGGTGACAAAGGGCAGCCCTGCTGGAGTCCAACATGCACTGGGAACAGGTCCGACTTAGTGCCGGTAATGTGGACCAAACTCCTGCTCCGCTTGTACAGAAACCGGATGGCCCCTAATAAAGGGCCCCCGATTCCATACTCCTGGAGCACCCCCGACAGGGCAGCACAAGGGACACAGTCGAATGCCTTCTCCAGGTCCACAAAACACATGTGGATCGGTTGGGCAAACTCCCATGAACCCTTGAGTACCCTGTAGAGGGTATAGAGCTGGTCCAGTGTTCCACGGCCGGGACAAAAACCACACTGCTCCTCCTGAAGCCAAGGTTCGACTATCGGCACACACCCTTCGGTCGCCCTTCTTATGAAGGGGGACCACCACCCCAGTCTGCCAGTCCAGAGGCACTGTCCCCGACCGCCACGCATTGTTGAAGAGGCGTGTCAACCATGACAGCCCCACAACATCCAGAGACTTGAGGTACTCAGGGCGGATCTCATCCACCCCCAAAGCCTTGCCACCACGGAGCTTTTAAACCACCTCGGTGACTTCCGCCTGGGTGATGAAAGAGTCCAACCCTGAGTCCCCAGCGTCTGCTTCCACCAGGGAATGCATAATGGCAGGATTGAGGAGATCCTCAAAGTACTCCCTCCACCGCCCGATAATGTCCCCAGTCGAGGTCAGCAGCCTCCCACCCCCACTGTAAACAGTGTTGGCGAAGCACTGCTTCCCTCTTCTGAGGCGCCGGACGGTTTGCCAGAATCGCTTCGAAGCCAACCAGTAGTCCTTCTCCATGGCCTCACCAAACTCCTCCCAGGCCCGATTTTTGCCTCTGCCACAGCCCGGGCCACTGCACGCTTGGCCCCACGGTACCCGTCAGCCGCCTCAGGAGTCCCACAAACCAACCACAGCCGATAGGACTGTGGTTGGCTTGTGGGACTCTAATCCTTGTGCTTGTGCTCTAATCCTTTCTGAAAATTTTGGTCCTAAGCGGGCTGGGGAAGGCCTTATCCAGAAGACTGTACCCCCATGCTGAGTCTCTTCCTCCCAAGCCTCCAGACCTGTCACCCCAGATGACCTCATCTTTGCCTTCAGTTCTTCCATCCCTTCAACTCTTTACTTCAATAAACTTAAATAAACTCATATCCTTGAGGCATGGCCCTTGCTATTGAAACTAAGTTAATATGTTCACTTAGGCTTGGGAGCATGGCCACGCCTCAACCACACCTCCAATTATCCTACAGCCTACTTATACCAAGCTCACCCAATCTTCACAGTCTGTTACATTCTTTCGACCCCAACCTCCCTTACCCTTTCTCACTTCATCCCTCTTCCTTCCCTTCATCCTATCATCCTCATCCCTATTCCTTCCTTTCATCCTATAATCCTCATCCCTCTTCCTTCCCTTTATTCCATTACCCTTATCCCTACCTCCTCCCATCCATCCCATCATCCTCATTCCTACTTCCTCATTTTTTCATCCTCTCCTCTTTTGCAGGTTCCATCTGGGAGGTCATAGGCGGGCTCGGGATGGTCTTATCCAAAAAACTGTACCCTCACGCTGAGTCTCTTCCTCCCAAGCCTCCAGACCTGTCTCCCCAGATGACCTCATCCTTACTTCCAGTTCTTCCATCCCTTCAACTCCTTACCATTATAAACCTATAAACTCATATCCTTGAGGAGTGGTCCTTGTTAGTGAAGTGTCCCTTGTCCTTGAGATGTAAATAACTGCTGATTCTCAACCTGATGAGCTTGTTCCTCTGTATTGGACAATCTGTTTGTGTAGCTGCTGTTTCTGCAATGTAGAGGTCTCATTACTAGCTAAACCGGTCTGCACATACCACACTGCTAAGACTATGGGAAGAAACTTGTGCCATCAGAAACTGAATTTGAATTGCTTTGACTGAATTTGTATTTGTGTAATTTGAAATTAAATGCATTGATTTGAAAATGAATTTCACTAAACTGAAATAGAATTTTATGGTTTGAAACTGAATTCATTTGCTTTTAAAATGTATTTCGTTGTATTAAAAATTCAGTTTGACTACTTTCACTTTCAATTTCAGTTCCAAAATTCAGTTTTTTGTGTCACACATCTGGGTTCTTGAAGCCACAGATTAATCAAACAGATTAATCGATTTACATTTCACATCAGGTTAAACTTCCTTTACGGCATGTTGAGGTGGAGCAGTGCAGCATACAGGAGCTTGGCGGATGTCAATCACCAAGTCAAATGAGCATCTAAAAGAAGTGTCATGTAAACAAAGGATGGTTATTGTTTAACTTCCACCCATTGGGGAAACCCAGCAGGATTTTGAAAACAATGGGAGTCAGCTGTTCTCTCGGGATTTAGCGCACCTCAACCAACCGGTCAGCTGACAGCTGGCGAGTGAGCCGGCTGCTGGGGTAGCGGACGAACACATCGGCGCATTTGTGCAATTAAGCGATATCTTGATAAACTGATCAGATATTTTAGGTTTACACAACTATATTCTCGTCTAAAAACATTGTAAACGTTCAATTGTTTCACAGAATGCGCAATATGTCCAATTTTATTCACAGCTTTTCTCTCTCCTCTGGCCTTTGCTACTTCCGTTTGAACAATCTACTTCGACCCACAATGAATCATGGGATAAGGTGGGACACGGAGGATACAGCGGACCCATCCTTCAAATCTGGGGAAAAGGAGGACGCATTTGTTAGAACCTTGGAGATTGGACAGCATTCGTCGGCTCATCCAGGACGTTATCAGCCTACAAATGCATCCTTCAAAAGAATGCAGTCCTAAATTTGGACACACCAATAGTGAATGACTTCCGTGAATCATTAAATCTGTGTTTGATTAATCTGTGGCTTCCAGAATCCGGATGTGTAACACAAAAAACTGAATTTTGGAACTGAAATTGAATTACTGACCTGAAAGTGAAAGTAGTCAAACTGAATTTTTAATACAACGAAATACATTTTAAAAGCAAATGAATTCAGTTTCAAACCATAAAATTCCATTTCAGTTTAGTGAAATTCATTTTCAAACCAATGCATTTAATTTTAAATTACACAAATACAGATTCAGTCTGAGCAATTAAAATTCAGTTTCTGATGGCACAAGTTTCTTCCCATATAAGACTCTGTTTAGGTGTTTAATCCTTGGTTGTGGGGTTTAAAATGCAATGGAATATTGTGCTTGGAAAAAAATCCTTCTTAGTTTCTTGGATTCCACAGCCAGATATGGAATGATGATGTTCCTCTGCTGCTTCTTTTTCAGTGGAATGAATTTGACCTTTTCAAGAATAAAAGTTTGTCCCCACAGATTTACTAGGGTATTAAAATCTAGAGACCAGTTTGGACATAACAGAACCTTAATGTGCTTCTTCTTGGGCCACTCCTTTGTTGCCTTGGCACCTTGTTTTGGTTAAAGACCCATCTAAAAAGGTGTTTCAGTGTTCTAATTGAGGCCAGCAGAGATACAGCCCCAAAGCATAATGTTTCTACCTCAATATCTGAAAGTAGCATAAATAATAGAAAGTCAAGAACAACGCTGAAAAACAATCACACAGACAAGGGTTTTTCAATGACTTGGAGACTGCCTGAAAACCTCCCCTCAACAATTTAACCTCCGCACCTAAAGGATGACCCAGACATTCGCATTTGGCATTTAAAGGCTCTTATAAATCAAGACGACAACTGACAATCGGAATGTCACAATGGTGAGTGAACTCAACCTTTGATGCCGTCAGATGTTAGTCACTGTCTGATGTGGGAAGCTCATGCACAACCACCGTGGAGTAACTATAACCTATAGAGTGAAAGAACATTGCCAGCAAAAGGATAGATACGATTTTTTAAAATGGGGGTTCTGTCAGAAACAACCTTTCTAAGCAATAACGTGAAGCAAAAACTGAAATGTTACAGTGGTTCAAGAAATATACTGATTTATTGACGTTTACTGCATTACTTTTCTTATTAGATATTGCTGCTGGCCAGATATTCGTTCTGCTTGCAGTGTGTGTTTTACTTTTGAAGATGAGATGAGAACATTGTCTTCTGTCAGCTGTTACCCCAAACTGATTCAAAACTTTTCATTTTATTCTTGATGAAGTTTTGATGGCAGTAGCAGTAGGATGAAGCAGCAAGAAGCTCACAGCTGATCCTTTTAATGAGTGACACTTTTTCATCTTTCCTGATAAAAATGAAACCATTTATGTCAAACAGACTCGAACCTGTGATGGCTGCTTCGAGGACTGCAGCCTCCACACATGGGTCACGCTTTCCACCCCTGTGCCACCGCCATGCCCAAGCAGCGTCTCTTTGAACAGAAAAGAATATCAATGGGGTAACAAGAAGAACCACCTTTGTAAACATCTATACAACCCATCAAAAAACAAAACAGTAAAGTTACTGCAGATGTTACAAATACGCTCACCATTTATTGTATTTCTAACTCGATGCTTTGTAATGTTACATTTTTTTTGACCCATGTGGATTAGCCACTCAGAGACTGTAATAAGGTGTTGGCATTTATTAAACAGAAATAGAGATCCATTTTGGCAAGGTCAGTTCGTTTGAGGGAAGGAGATGGAGAGATGTTAGAATGAGGGCAGGAATAATAGAGGTTAAGTTCTGATAATGAGAGTGGAGCTGTGTTATGGATTTGAGAAGAGGTGGCAGCGCAGAGGAAGAGATAAGGTCTGTTCAGAGGTACAGAAAGTGAAGTAGTTGATCCTGAAGTGAATGCCATTGTGCCAGGGTCTGCTAGCACGTGGTAACCTGGAGAGCGAGCGGGCAGAGGAACTCACTGGTGAAAGGAGCTATGGATGATGACCTGGGGGGTTGAGGGTCTTCTGAAGAGTTGTGAATGGGTGACCCTATACTGGTAGAATCAATTACTTATGAACCCAGGCAGGGGATGAGGAGATTGCTTTCAGGTGTGAGAGCAGGTGTGAGAGCCTCGGGCACATCCACCACTTCAAACCTTGGAAAGCAGAGGTAAACAATGGCACACTCAGCAAACTCACAACACTCACACTCCACACCATGACAGTTGAACACTTCAAAACCAGACTTATATACCTCAATACTAAATACCAGCAAGTGCCCAATTAATGCTGGAAAATACTACAATAACTTAAGTAAAGAAACAATGAGGTTGAGATTAATGTCAACAAAATACTACACATATGAAATCAAAAGAATTTTCTAATTTTGCCACAGATTCATTCTAACATATGAACAGGTTTAATCTAAACCAGTGGCATCCAAACTCTTTGCCACACAGGACAAAGCTGTCAAGTGCAAAAGAAAACATGGGTCACCAAAATTAGATTAAAAAAAAATATATAATACACAAAACATTTATATTTTTTCATTTAATATTTTTACCTGCTCAACAATAAACTAAACACACAATATTTAAATTAACAAAGTTGTGTGATTTTTGTTGAAAAGGGATCTGTAAATCATTGTAGATCCAAAAAAAAGGGATTATTTTCTTTATCAAAGAAAGACATGCAGTTTTCTACATTTTAGAACCATTTGTATTTTATTTGGCAGTCTAAACATAAAGAATGGGAAACAGGTCATTGTTTCTTTGAAAAAGCTTACTGTATTCAGTTTAATGAATGCATCACAATGTGGGTGGTGTGTTCAGGGTACACATAGGCATTTTGCTTGTTAGCTAAATAGTAACATTTTGGTTTCATCTGACCAGGGCACCTTCTTCTGCCCGTTTGCTTTGTCCGTTACCGGCTTTGTGGTAAACTGCAAATTGAATGTTTAAAAAGCTTTACTTCAGAAATGTCTTTCTTCCTAACCAGTCTTCAAAAAAGGCCGGATATGCAGCATTCACAGCGAATAGTTGCCTTGTTAACAGATTCTCCCACTAAAGCTGTATTTCTGCAGCTCATCCAGGTTTGCCATTGGCTTGTTCACTACTCCTCTGCCTTTTGGATTGGGTGGACAGTCCTGTCTTGGTAGGTCTGCCGTTGTCCTGTTCAGTTTCTAGAAGAGTTGAAAAAAGCTTTGTGAGATGGCCAAAGCTTGAGATATTGTTTTCTAACATAACCCCTTGTTAAACATCTCCAACTTTATGTTGGACCCTTCTGCTGGGCTCATTCGTTTTCATGATGCAACTTTTTAAGAAACCTCTGCAGCCCTGAAAGAACAGCTGTAATGATACTGAGATTAAATTGCATCCAGCCTGTACTCTATTTACCCATCTGAGCAATTCTGAAGGCAGTTGATTCCACAGGACTTTATTTAGAAGTATCACTTTAAAAGGGCTGAATGTGATTACACATCCCACTCTTTAGATTTCTGATTTCTATTTGTATTAGATTTTAAAAGTCAGATTATTTACCTTCCACTTCACATGTTTGTGCTGCTTAGTGTTGTCCGTTGCAAAAAACTAAATAACACACAATGTTTGTGGTTGTAACATGACAAAATGTTTGTGGTATATAAATACTTCGAAAATTACGTGGTACAATAATTTCTGAATGCAAATTATGATCGTGAGATGTCTGAGATTTTCATTTGTGTATCTTACCTTTTCCTTGCAGTTTACTATGTTGTTTAGGTCTTTCTTTTTTAAGTTAATTTCCCTATGCTTGTGGTTGTTTGGTGTTTTCCTTAATTGTTCATCCTTTCCATTTATCTTCCTAGTTTATTATACTGTTCTTTGTATATTTGGAATTAGATCTCTGTTAGATATCTTCCTTGGGGTTCTTTATGTTTCTGCTCAGCTCATCTGTTTATTAACCTCCCTTTAGTTGCTTGGTATCCCTTTTGTCACAGGTGCTCCAAATCTCTTCTGATTGCTCTTCTGGTTTGCTTGTCATTTCTCCACCTCTGCCTCTGTATTTAAGCCATCTGGTTCTCATTGTTCTCCTCTGGATCCTTTTTTTATTATGCCTGTTTCTCTTCTCTGCTTTACCCAGTTCTCCTGTCTGTGGCTCATGCTCAGTCCTCCTTATTGCTTGCAAGTAGGTTTTTGTCTTTTTTTGTTACCATTAAACAATCACTACTCACCATGCTTCCTACCCTGTCTTTTTCTGCATTTTGGTCCAGCTCCAATCTCACAAATTATGACAATGCAGGCTTCAAGAAACCAGTAAAAAGATACCACTAATTTTAATCTCATATGATGCAACCAGTCTATCATTGGTTACAGTTGAGCAAGCATGAGAGCAAATTAGGACAAATCAATATTAGCAAGAAAGAGGACGTCCAGCACACAGCCAAATCCTATGTCACAAGCAAAGGTTAGTCTAGGCTGATATTTATGCTTTTTGACTTTGGATTTTGAGAAATCGGTTGAACTAACTACTAGACATATTTATATGTCTTATTGGATGGCTTTCTGCACCACCTTTCTTATGCTATTGAAAGATGTTTATTTTTTTGACTACTGGGAATTTCCACTGGAAAAAAGTCAAGCTTTTATTCAGACACACACCAGCCGGTGAAGCAAAGAGCTGAAACCTTGATAGGCGTGTGATAAAGTGCTTTTCTGGAGACACCTGGCTGCTCAGGCTAGTCAATTCATTAAACTGCCTTAATGGCCTCTTGTGCTTCAAGATCTATCATGTCGCAATAACGGCTTTTAGGAGGGAAGGGTGCTTTTATATGCATTCTACTGATTGGGAAAACTAACCCATTTCAGGTGGCGGAGGAAAAAGAAATGCAACATCTTGTTAATTTTATTGTTATGTTAGCTGAGTCATTAACTCTTAGGCTCAACTGCCAACAAGAGAGATTTAACATAGGAAAGTAAAGATTAATGAGTCAGGAATATAATAGTGTATTGCCTGCTAACTGCTTTAAAATGTCACATGAGAAAAATATATTTTAAGACAGGCTTTATGGAATTTTCTTTGCTTACTGATGTTTTCCTCATCTGAACGGTTAATTATTCAAAGAAGATAATCCCCTAGAAATGGACAATGGAAGAAAGCAAAATCATGAAAATTTTGACAGTTCTCTAAAACAACTTTTTACTCTAGCTTAGGGTTAAAACAATATTTTATATGTACATGATTCTGTTGACAAAAAACTCCAGCTCAGTTTCACTGGAACTCGAGAAATCTTGGGCCAACTTAAGAGGCAAGAATTTTCAACTCCCTGCTTTGCTGCAGCGGCAGAAATAAATAGCAGGCTCTTGGGTCTCAGCCAGGCTGTATAACCGCATAACGTTTAACTTTCTATAAATACCACCAGATACGGTCCAAGTTGATCCAGTGTGATTGAATCTGAAATGACTCCAAAGATGAGAGCCAAGTTTCCTTAAGATACTTCGGAAGAGCTCCTTGCCTCTGCCCAGCTTCTAAGTCACTCTGTATAGGGTGCATCATAGAAGTCATGCAACAGTAATGGCTTTACTAAAAACAGAATTAAAAGGGCAGTTGTGGTATGGTTTACTGGTTAAATACATTATTTTCAACATTTATACTGATGTCCTGAAATATTCATCTAAGAAATTATGTTGCATTTACTTATTATCTGGGTTAAATCTAACAGGGTTCTACAGTGGTTACTTTTATATAATGACATTTATAAATCACCTGTCCAGGAAAGAACTGATATTTTTGAGTTAGTGGAAGTAAAGCAGCTTTCACATAAATTGCATTCCCACTGCAGGAACCTATTCCAGGAACCAGAGTAGTTGTCTGGGGATATTCTTCTATTCTTCTATCCTGGTCATTTTCACTGCAGGACCCAGGGCCAAGTCCAATTGCCAAGAAAAAAAAATCTTTGGATGGACCCTGAATTATAGGTAGAGTTTTGTGATGGGAGGGTGCTAAACATTTCTTCTTGATAAATATTCCCAACATTTGGTTTCAGTCAACTCCCAGTTTGAACTTTGCCCCAGTTCGCTTGTTTTTTTAAACTTTGTATTACACAACAGGAGTCACCCGTGTTAGTTTGGAAACAGAGCATTTAAACCCAGTCATAAATGTTGAATATCAAAGTCTTTTACAGTGCACATGTTCAGGTACATTAATATAGCCATCGATTTTTAGTGGAAATATTAAATGAGTTAAAAGGGGGAGTTCTACTAGCAAATTTGTAGGTGGACAGTAAAGTTATCTTAGTAATGTGTTTTTTTTAGGGATTTTAACTGGTAATGTTAGACTGTTTTATAGTGTTAATGTTACATGAGATATTCCACAGGCTTTAGTTATTGGAAATCTCTGGATTATTCCAAACTTCTTTTGATATAGAAATTGGTTTAAATCAGTTTCGGCATATCATCGCTGTAAAATACTCAAAGGTTTTGGCTGTAGAACATTAAGTTGTAATCCAGACTGGAGCTCTCTTCTCCTTTCCTCTTGCTCCAAAGGCAAGCAAACATGAAAGTCTGCACTGGCAAAAATTCATTTTAAAGTTTGTTAGAGCCTTCCTACAGTGTGTGGAATGACTGTACTAAAGTTATAAAGTGTAATCTCTATAACAAAATAATCTGTAATAGTTTTACTGCTAAAAAATCCAAGTTTTTTATTCTAATGACTGGAACTCTTTTTCTCTCCCCCTGAGCACTCAAGTAATGTATTGATGGAGTTAATTTAAAATCCATTTTAGTTAAATGTATCCACAAAGATTGGAGTGGCTTTGCTTAACTCTTAAACCATAACCACTATGAAACAATCAGCCATTATTGCTTAATTGGTCTGATTTCACCCTTTTTAATCACAGTCTGGACTTTGGATTTGTGATGGGTGGTGATCTATGTCCCCAGATTACTTAACACACTAAAGTAGTAAAACTCCTGAAGTGGAAGCTATTAATGAAAAACGCTCTGGGTCACATAGTCAAAATGCACCTACTGTTTCTTACTGTTTCCATCTATGTTGGATATCTAAAAGCACATTTTATGTTTTCTCCCCTGTCAGGGGGCAACTGGGTTGATTGAAATCTGATTTGTTTTGTGTGGTCGCCATCAGACTCCACTCTGAACAGTTCAAGACCCAAAGTGACCCACATGCGGAGAAGAAGAATGTAGATATCAAACAGCAGCACTGTTTACAGAAGTAATAATGGATGCCGGTGTCTCTGTCTTATTATTAAGTTGTGGAGAAATGGGAGCCAACAATATTATGACTACATCATAACACGACGAAGAAAGGTAAGAAAAAAGGGAGTACAACTATTACCAATGGCCTTTTGTGGAGCAGTGACTGCTACTTGTAAGGATTCATCATTCTTATTATAAATATTAATCAAAATTTATATTTAAAATCATAATTCATGATTAAGAAGTTCAAACCAAAAATCATTCCTTAAGAATGGATATCGGAGATATACCCTTGTGATTACTGGGCTAACACCACCTAATAATTACATAGAAATATTAATATTAGTTAATTGTCATTAATAAGTCATAAGTATTAACCAAAACCACTCTATATGTGTTCTCAGCCATTTTAACAAATGGGGTAGAACTAACCTTAGTTGACAGAGAGTCACTCAAAATGATCACACACGGTCTCTTTATCTATGTGAAAATTTAAACAAATTGTTGCCTTTTAAAATCAACTATTCATGGCCCCTAATTACGTAATTAACCTAATTAAAACATGCACTATCCTACCAGAAGGGTAATTTAATAGTCATGAATAAAAATGCAAAAATGTATCAGTTCATAAAGAATGTGCAGTAAGTATTAATGGAGATCAAACCAACAGTTTATGGGCAGAAGTGGGAGCAATTCAAAGCTTTGAATTGACTTGGAATAAGAAACAACAATGAACACATAGATGAAGCGTTCAGACCAGCAGTCGTCAGCTGATAGAATGGTAAAACCAGGCCACCTCAGACACTGTACAGCGCAATGCAGCCTTGGTCTTTAGCCACTACCAGCTGATAGTGTCATGGTTTTGGGTACAGATTTGACCCACATGCAGAAATACACTCAGGAGAAGTTCATAGATTTTAAGAGTTTTCACAGGAGTGGTTATAGCAAGAGATTCAGGACCGGTAGATCACCAACTGTACAGAGAAAGGGAGAATAGGTAAGTCCAGAGTGATAATATGAATATTGTTACTTAAGTTGTATATGATGCTTACAGGGAGAGATGACAGAACCGCCAGGGGGAAAGAAAGATGTGGAGTCTGAGAACACTGCATCGGAGATGTCTTGAGGAGGGAAGTTTATCCAAGGTAAGTTGGTTTTCAGATACTTGAAGGTAGTTCTCAAGGAGTCAGGTCTAGCATAATCCATGGTGTGTGAGATGGAGGTGTGGAGCACAGGGTGGAGGTATTTGCACGAGAGCACGTTGGAGGGTGAACAGGGTTCACTTATGACCGGGGCCGTTTGATCGAGGAGCCAGGAAGCTGCCAGCTTGAAGTTTGTCTGAAGAGGTTTTCTGGAATACTTGAAGTCGGCTGGAAACCAGGTAGCGAACTGGATGGAAATCCAGAACACAGCAGTCACCTGAAGAGGACTACACAAGAACGTAAGTAATTTTCTCAAGATAATAACAAGAGTTTACCACGTATGGTTAACACTCAGGCGATGAAATGCTGGCAGCTTCCTGCTTAAACACTTCCAGTGGTAATCAGTAGATGTGGAACACTTGTCACATCTGCACCCATGAGCTCCAGCGTCAGCTATGGACTAAGTAAAGTAAATAGCAAGCAAAAACAAAAACAAACAGAAGAGCTGGTCATGACGGGCTTGATTTGGGAGACGTGAAATGTGGGATGGATACGAAGACTTGAAGGCAGAAGAAAAGGACAGCAGTGGGACTGACCACAGACTCTTATTTCCTAAGGCCCGATGAAACGGGGAGAAAGCTTCTTGGACATGGACTTGAGGGGAATGTCTTGAGATGATAGCCAGACCTTTTGACCGGGGCGAAATTCAGGAGCAGGCCTGCGTCTCAGTGAATCTCTTGTCTCCCCTGTTCTGCAGTGCTGAAGTTAATGAAACCTTTGCTCCGAGAGCTAAACAAAACTGTTTCCATACCTGTGAGATGAACTGGGGTCCACGATCTTTTGTAAATCTTTGTAGTGTGAAACCAGTGAATGAGTTGTGGGCGGACAGTTGAAGGCACAAAGGTTCGGTTGGGAGTTCCAGTTCCAGGATCGGGTTCATCACGTTGGGCCCGAGTAATGAGATCTTCAATCTCCCATGTAAGAGAACCAATAGTCCAATTGGGGGCCAGGATAGGCGCAGGTTCTTTCTCTGAGTCATCTGTAGAGAATTGTCGGGACAGGACATATGGCTTCGTATTCTGAGAACCTGGTCTGTAGGAGATGGACAGATCAAAATAAGAGAAAAACAAGGACCAACAGGACTGGCGAGAATTCAGCCGCTTGGCTGACTGCAATAAGGCAAAGTTTTTATAATCTGTCCAGACCAGAACAGGATGTTCAGCGCCCTCTAGTCAGTAACGACATTCCTCTAGGGCCAACTTTATTGCTAAAAGTTCTCTGTCCCACCCCATCATAGTTGCATTCGGTGTTGCTGAGTCTGCGGGGGAAAAAAAGCACATGGGTGTAGTTTTCCGTCTGTTTGTGAATTCTGGGACAGTATTGCCCCCACCCCTGTGTCAGAGGGATCAACCTCCAAAATGAACTGTTTGGAGGGCGCAGGATGAACCAGAATGGGAGCCTGAGAGAACTTTCCCTTTAACGCTAGAAATGCTGTGTTTACTTCCTGCGTCCAGGTGAATGTGGTCTTGGAGGAGATTAATGCTGTAAGGGGAGCGGCTGTCTGGCTATAGTTCTTTATAAACCTCCGGTAACAAAGGCCAAATGGCATCACCAAATATACGAAGTGTCCTAGAGGTGTCTTGAAAGCCGTTTTCCACTCATCCCCCTGGCGGATTCTAACTAGGTGGTAAGCATTTCTGAGGTCCAATTTTGTGAAAACTGTTGACCTATGAACTGGTTCGAAAACTGAGGTGATAAGAGGGAGTGGGTACTTATTTTTAACGGTGATTTGGTTTAAGCCTCTATAATCAATGCATGGACGGGGAGACCCATCCTTTTTCCCTACAAAGCAAAAACCTGCTCCCAGGGGCGAAGAACAGTGGCGAATTATGCCCGCCGCCAGAGACTTAATAATGTATTTTTGCATGGCTCGTTGTTCAGGTCGCGAGATGTTATATAACCTACTAGAGGGAAGAGGGGCCCCTGGGAGTAGGTCAATAGCCCAATCGTAAGGTCTGTGAGGAGGCAATGATAGGGCTTTGGTCTTAGTAAAGACTTGGTTTAAGTCATGATACTCCGTGGGAACCTGTGAGAGATCTGGAAGGTCATCTTCTACAATACCAAACTCAGGGGGACTTAGGGAAACGGCTGACGGGAAGCAGGAGGAGAGACAGTTGGTGGACCAAGACTCAACATGACACTTGGACCAGTCTAAGTGGGGGTTGTGTTTCTGGTAACCACGGAAAACCTAACACTAAAGAGTTCAGAGAAACTGGGAAAACAAAAAAGGATATCTACTCCCTGTTGTTACCAGAAAGCACAATTTCTAGGGGTCTTGTACGATGGGTTATCCTTTGTTGATTTTGCCCATCTAAAGCAGAAACTAAATGGGGTGAGGAAAGAGGCTCCACCTCAATTTGGGCACGTTCTACTAACCCCTGATCGATAAGGTTCTTTTCACTGCCAGAATTGACCAGTGCAGACAGGTTCTGGGTATATTGGTTAAATATTATTGAAGCAGGTAGGCTGAATCTGGGGGCTCTGAGACAAATGTGGTGGTCCATCAGCCCCCCTTTTATAGCTGACGGACCCTGTCTTTTGGCCACATGGGACAAGCGGGACAAGCAGCTATGAAATGATCTGAGGAGCCACAATATAAACACTGATTAGCCTGCCTGCGTTTCTATCTTTCTTCAGGGGAAAGGGGAGTGCACCCCACCTGCATAGGTTCGAGCTCGGAAATGGATGGCTCAGGTGGAGGTCTGATGGCTTGAGAAACGTTAACGGGAAATTGGGGTCTCACAGCAACACGTTCTACTCGGGACTTTCTTCTTTCTCTCATTCTGTTATCAACCCTATTGGCTAAGGCGATCTTTTCATTGAGAGTTTTAGGTTCAGCTATCAGTGCTAATTCATCCCTTAAAGGCTCATCCAAGGACTGAAAGAAGGCTGTTTTAAGAGCCCAATTGTCCCAGCCAGAGGCGGCTGCTAAAGTGCGGAATTCGATCAAAAACTCAGAGACTGGTCTATTTTTTTGCCTTAAAGACCATAAACAGCAAGCTGTACTCGTCTGGAGCAGTTAAGCCACACCCACGAATTATTTCACTGGATATCTTTAGGGGGCTGGACCAATATCAATCATATTGAGTTTGGTGGTGATCGGCTGAAAAATATGGAAATCAGAGGCCATGGCCTTACGTTTGCGGCCATGGTCACACCTTCCTGCGTAAAATGTCTGTGTTCCAAACCAACTTAGACCATCTTGTTATCTGTCACTGGAGACAGTTTCGTTGATTAGGTGACGGGGGTCAAATATGGACCTTTCAAAGTAAAACATGACACTTCCTTTTCTCAGGGGGCGGGCTAAGATGATGTCAGGATTTGACCATTGAATATTGTTCAGGGCCAGATGTGGATCAATACCAGAAAGGTTCATGTTTCTGTGACTTTCCTTGTAAGAGTTATAAAAATGTATATTTTGTTGGTGCATCGTCAAACTTTGAGGCCTGGCCCCGCCCCTTCAGCAAGCTAAAAACTCAAAATTTTGATAACTTTAGGTCCCCCATCCCTTCTGAGCAAACTGACCAAATTTCAAGCCGATCGATCAAAATCTTCAGGAGGAGTTCGATCAAATATGGAGACTATAGCCGAAAAAAATGGGGTGTAAATTGAAACTTCAATCCAAGATGGCTGACTTCCTGTTTGGTGTAGGACGTGTTTGCAAGAGAGTTTTTGGTAGGTCTAGGGAAGTTCTACAAGTGTTCCAAATTTCATAACGGTACGATAAAGTAAGGTCAATCCAGAGGATTTTTTGAAAATTTCGGGGGTGGGGGGGTGACACAGCAGTCACCTGAAGAGGAGTACACAAGAACGTAATTAATGTTCTCAAGATAATAACAAGAGCTACAGAAGGCCATAGTTTACCATTTACGGTTAACACTCAGGCAACGAGGTGCTGGCAGCTTCCTGCTTAAATACTCCCAGTAGCAATCAGTAGATGTGGAACACCTGTCACCTCTGCACCCATGAGCTCCAGCACCATCTATGGACTAAGTAAAGTCAATAGCAAACCAAGGGTAAAAAAAACTGGGAAACCAGTGGAAAAACACAGAGGCAATAAACCAATGAGACAATGGGATGATCAGAATCAGCACAAGGCTCAGCCCAGCCCGCTTCGACTGAAACTTCAACAGTTCAACTTTAACCTCCAATTTAGGTTCAGCAGCGAAAAACACAGTGAACACACTGACATCCAATACATTTGCACAGGTGCATTTGCAGTTTCGACATTAAAACACCACTCGACAGCTCAGCATGATCACTTCATTAAAACATTGCATGCAACGCACAAGTTAACACATTTGATTAAGAAAGTACGTAAAGTAGTTACTCATCCATGAACAACTCAAAAAGGTCAACTTCTCCTTTGGCCAAGGGGAAAAATATGATGAACTTTTGGCAGGTGACTGGAACAGACAACCTGGAAAATTCGTCTCCTTGGAAAAACCTCTGCGACGTTTTTAAATGTACCCAAGTAGCGGCGTTACAGGCAGGTGTCTGATTGGAAGGTGAAGCTTCTGGTCTCCCTATCCCAGCAAGGTTTTCAACTTGGTCAAGCTCTTCTCGTACTTGGCCAGTGGTAGAGTAATGGGGTCATTCTCCAGAGATGCCTCTTTTGCATGGTCAATGGGAGTCAACCACATAGGAAAGAGCGTTGGCTTGAGCTGGTATATAGGACCTTAGCTGGTGACGTCAGAGCTGCAATACATGTAGGGAATCCTTTTTTACCTGACCAACAAGGATGATGGCCCAACATACTTCTGTATAGAAGTCTGTGTGGATGTGTAGTCAGAGCCAGGATAACGACGTAAAATTCTGATGAAATGCAACATAATGTTCTGACTGCGGACACTTCGAAGATAGATAGGTATCCGAATTAGTACCACATATGAAAGTGGCACCAAATTAGTTGTTTTGGAGGCAAAAGATCGGATATGGGACGTTTTTGCTGACATAAAAATGTCGGATATGGGTAGCATATGGGCGAAAAATTTGGATTTGACCTGCATTTGCCTGCAGTATGAACATAGCGATATTTGTGACCTCGTTTCAGAGGTTCTGACGTAATGTTTACATTGCGATGTGATTGAGTGTCTCTCATTTTGAAATGTGCTGGATGCGCTTTACTTTTCGTGTCTGATTTCCTGTCTGGCTCAATCTGGTTTTTAGAAATTTACGTGTTTTGATTCACCCGCGAAGAATAGTCTCAACCCCTATCTCTGACAGAAATCGAAGGGCTCTCTGTCACGCAGCAGCTCCACGAAGCAGCGGGGAATTTCCGCAAAGACTAGAATGGCTTCTATTTTCTATTGAGAGCAAAATGTACTGATGATGGAGGAGAGTAAGGTCAGAGATGGGAGAAGAAAGGAGTTAGAATGCAGTATGAATCATGTCTTGAAATGATAAACATTAATTTAACAGTCTATGAGACAGTAGGTTGGACTCCATCAGTTAGTGCTAGAGCCGTGAGCAGGACAGTTTTTTTAATTCCGCACCTACCCACTCCTGCTGAATTTCTGACCGTTACCGATGTCAGTTTTCGTCACTCCCGCCTGTTCCGCCTTTAATTAATACACTGTACAATTCAATATATATAAATCTATTAAAGCTCCGCGTTGGCAAGGCTTCAGGGGTGGATGAGATTTGCCGAGTACCTCAAATCTCTGGATGTTGTAGGGCTGTCATGGTTGACACGCCTCTTCAACATTGCGTGGCGGTCGGGGACAGTGCCTCTGGACTGGCAGACTGGGGTGGTGGTCCCCTCTTCATAAGAAGGGTGACCGGAGGGTGTGTTCCAACTACAGGGGGATCACACTCCTCAGCCTCCCTGGTAAGGCCTACACCAGGGTATTGGAAAGGAGAGTCAGGCCGATAGTCGAACCTCGGCTTCAGGAGGAGCAGTGTGGTTTTCGTCCCGGTTGTGGAACACTGGACCAGCTCTATACCCTCTACAGGGTACTCGAGGGTTCATGGGAGTTTGCCCAACCGGTCCACATGTGTTTTGTGGACCTGGAGAAAGCATTCGACTGTGTCCCTTGTGATGGCCTGTGTGGGGTGCTCCAGGAGTATGGAATCGGCCCTTTAATAGGGGCCATCCAGTCCCTGTACGAGCGGAGCAGGAGTTTGGTCCGCATTGCCGGACCTGTTCGGACCTGTTCCCGGTGCATGTTGGACTCCAGCAGGGCTGCCCTTTGTCACCGGTCCTGTTCATAACTTTTATGGACAGGATTTCTAGACGCAGCCAAGGGCCGGAGGGGGTCTGGTTTGGGGACCAGTGGATTTCGTCTCTTCTTTTTGCAAATGACGTGGTCTTGCTGGCCCCCTCTAGCCAAGACCTACAGCATGCGCTGGGGCGGTTCGCAGCCGAGTGTGAAGCAGCTGGGATGAAGATCAGCTCCTCCAAGTCAGAGGCCATGGTACTCGACCAGAAAAGGGTGACTAGTCCTCTTCAGGTTGGAGTAGAGTTCCTGCCTCAAGTGGAGGAGTTCAAGTATCTCGGGGTCTTGTTCACGAGTGAGGGAAGAATGGAGCGGGAGATCGACAGATGGATCGGTGCGGCTGCTGCAGTAATGGGGGCACTGTTCCAGTCGGTTGTGGTGAAGAGAGAGCTGAGCCAAAAAGCGAAGCTCTCGATTTACCGGTCGGTCTACGTTCCTACCCTCACCTATGGCCATGAACTTTGGGTCATGACCGAAAGAACGAGATCCCGGATACAAGCGGCTGAAATGAGCTTCCTCCGTAGGGTGGCCGGGCACTCCCTTAGAGATAGGGTGAGGAGCTCGGCCATCAGGGAGGGGCTCGGAGTAGAGCCGCTGCTCCTCAACATCAAGAGGAGCCAGTTGAGGTGGCTCGGGCATCTATATTGGATGCCTCCTGGACGCCTTCCACGGGAGGTGTTCCAGGCACGTCCCACCAGGAGGAGGCCCAGGACACGCCCCAGGACACGCTGGAGGGACTATGTCTCTCGGCTGGCCTGGGAATGCCTTGGGCTCCCCCCGGAGAGGCTAGAGGAGGTGTCTGGGGAGAGGGACTTCTGGGTGTCTCTGCTTAGTCTGCTGCCCCCGCGACCCGGTCCCGGATAAGCGGAAGACGACGAGTACGAGTACGAGTAAATCTATTAAACGTTTTATTGCACTTGAACAAGAGAAGAATGAATAAAATAGATTCTGCAAAAATCTTTCCGCCTTGAATCACAAATTCTCATGTAAACTGAGGCCAAAAAGGCAAAAATAATGTATCTGCACAATAAAAACATAAATATATCTATGAGAAAATCTATATGACTATACCAGGGCTGCACAGTGCCACAGTTGGTTGAACGGTTGCCTTGCAGCAGGAAGGTCCTGTGTTGAATCCCAGCCTCGGGTCTGTCTGCATGGAGTTTGCATATTAGTGCATGCATGGGTTGTCTCCAGTCACTCCAGCTTTATCCCGCAGTCCAAAAACACAACTGTTAAGTGGTCTTAGGTAGAGGCTCAGTTTTAGTCACGCTTTGGGGTGTTTGTAGGCGTTTATAGCTGATGTGGACGTTGCTGCAGTATTTATCCGAAAACATGGGGCAGTATGCTAGGTAACCAGTGGAAATGTAGTAAAAAGAGAGATGAAGCGCTTCACAAAATAACACCAGAAATGGCTGTGTCATTTCTTCTCAAAGTGATTCTGTTTCTTGCAAAGTTTCAGATTTATAAGAATGAGTATAAAGCTTTTGACCTCTTTGTATGGGAAGAAGCTTGTGCCATCAGAAACTGAATTTGAATTGCTCAAACTGAATCTGTATTTGTGTAATTTGAAATTAAATGCATTGATTTGAAAATGAATTTCACTAAACTGAAACAGAATTTTATGGTTTGAAACTGAATTCATTTGCTTTTAAAATGTATTTTGTTTTATTAAAAATTCAGTTTGACTACTTTCACTTTCAGGTCTGTAATTCAATTTCAGTTCCAAAATTCAGTTTTTTTGTGTCACACATCCAGGTTCTTGAAGCCACAGATTAATCAAACAGATTTACTGATTCACGGATGTCATTCACTATTGGTGTGTCCAAATTCAGGACTGCATTCTTTTGAAGGACGCATTTGTATGCCGATAACGTCCTGGATGAGGCGACGAATGCTGTCCAATCTCCAAGGTTCCAACAAATGCGTCCTTTTTATCCCCAGATTTGAAGGATGGGTCCGGTGTATCTTCCGCAGCCCACCCTATCCCATGGTTTATTGCGGGTCGAAGTAGATTGTTCAAACGGAAGTAGCAAAGGCCGGAGGAGAGAGAAAAGCTGTGAATAAAATTGGACATATTGCTGTGAAACAGCTGAACTTTTACAATGTTTTCAGATGAGAATGTAGTTGTGTAAACCTAAAATATCTGATCAGTTTATCAAGATATCGCTTAATTTCACAAATGCGCCGATGTGTTTGTCCGCTACCCCAGCAGCCGGCTCACTCGCCAGCTGTCAGCTGACCGGGTGGTTGAGGTGCGCTAAAGCCCGAGAGGACAGCTGACTCTCGGCACATTGTTTTCAAAATCCCGCTGGGTTTCCCCAATGGGTGGAAGTTAAACAGATATAATTCAGTCAGATGAAATCTAATATTAATGTTTGGTGTATTTACAATAATAATAATAATAATTATTATTATTATTATGCTCTGCAAATAAACTGATTTAAACTTTGTTCCTTAAGTTAATATGTTAGTGTTTAAATTGTTTAAAGCTTTACAAATAAATTAAACAAATGGTATTTGTCATCAATGTATTTTATCTAGGGTTAGATTTTTATATCTATGAACACAAAAAATAGTTTGAACATTTTAAATAGCTGAATAATGAACAAGATCATAAAACAATAACATTTTAAAACAAAACAGCATTATAAGCCATCCGTAATATATAAAAGGGTAAATAAAAACCATGTAGTTATTTGCAGTAGAGACAGCGTTATTAACCTTCAGGCTCCATTTGTTCGGCATCACAGCTCTGCGCTTCACGCTAACACGATTGCTAGGAAACAGAAGTTACGCTGAGGTAAGGGCAAGAGAAACGCAGACGTAAGACCGGCGGCACACTATGCTAATCTGGCATATTTAGCTAATAGCTGCAGGTAGAATAAGTGTTACTGTTTGACCATGATTTTTTTTACATGACGCTTCTTATAGATGCTCATTTGACTTAGTGATTGACATCTGCCAAGCTCATGTATGCTGCACTGTTCCAGCTCAACATGCCGTAAAGGAAGTTTAACCTGATGTGAAACGTAAATCGATGAATCTGTGTTTCATTAAACTGTGGCTCAAAGACCCGGATGTGTGACACAAAAAACTGAATTTTGGAACTGAAATTGAATTACAGACCTGAAAGTGAAAGTAGTCAAACTGAATTTTTAATACAACGAAATACATTTTAAAAGCAAATGAAATCAGTTTCAAACCATAAAATTCTGTTTCAGTTTAGTGAAATTCATTGTGTCGGACTCTTAACAATAAAAACCTATAAAAAAGTTGTTAATGCATACAATCTAACTTTGTAACACACTTCTCGTACCTTTTTTCTTTCTTTTCTGTTACTCTCCTGTTCATGAAGAAGTGATTTATTTGTCCATGAAATGTTTGAAACTTCAACTTCGTTCATTCTGAATGGAGCACGGAATGAATGGAATTTTGCCAGGTCTGCTTATTATAATCGACTTTGGGCTTGTTTTTTTCTAAGGTCGCTTGAAAATCTTGGGTTGTCGTTTTTTGGACTTGTTTTTGAATGTAAAGTTGCTTATTTGGGCTTGGCCAGGTAAATGCTGTTTTTACATCTTTTTCATCTGTGCCAGTCTTTAAGCTAATTTTTACGTATGTGATTTCTGACCAGGAAAGAAGATGGTTTTACACAAGGCCTGTTTGAGTTGGCTCATGCGTGTCTTTTCTTTTAAACAGTTTGAAGAAAGTTTTTTTATTGACTGTGTTTGCTGTCATTTTGCTGTTATGTATGCAAAATGCATTTTCCTTTTTATCAGAGTTTAAAAGTACACGTTATTCAAAGAATTTCAGTTATTCGAAACTTTTACGGTTAAAGTGTTTAGCATAATTTTGCTGTTGCTTATGTATAATGCCATAATAATTTTATACATTTATTCTGTTTACAAACAGCCTCTGTTTTACACAGTGTAGTGGGTTGTCTGTTGGGCTTGTTTTGGGCTTGCTTTCATAGAGCTGGTTGCTTGTTTCTCTCGTGAGATCTGGCAACACTATGTTCAACGCCTCAAGTATAAACCTAGCTTAAAAGTGGTTATTTGACTGGCGGCCTGTCTCTCGCCCAATGACCACCACCGTGACCCTGCAAGGATACGTTTTTAAAGACAATAGATGGATATATAACAATTTTACAAAAACAGATGAAACCCCCGAAAAACATTTGTAGAAGAAAAATGGACTTGGAATTGCTGAACAGCAATACAAAACTATGGCAAATAACACACATAACAAAATGACAGTTGGATGAAACTGGGACAGCTGTCTCATGTGAAATTATTGTGCACAAAGAATCCTTCACATGGATTGAAGGATGAATCTTCTTCCCACTTTGCAAACCGGTCAGGTTTTTTTTTTTGGCTCATGATGGTGCATACACTTCAAAGCCCATGTTCTGCATCTTTTGATAAAATTTGGCATATTGTAATGCAAAAAGAGATTTTACTTGCTACTTATCTGTTTTTGATTTGAATAATTTTTTTATTTAATGATCATATTATTCCATAATACAATTAATTTTTTTCTAGTCACCAGTTTTGATTTTCATTACCAACCGTAGTTGTACTCTCCATCCTTACAACAATCTTGGGATTTGGCGTCTATTTTAAGCCACCTGCTCCCATCCGCAGTAATCTCAAAACTCCTAATCCCAAAGCAGGGTTCGAGTTGGTGTCTCTGTAATAATTTGGTAAGTATAAAGAAGTAAATGTAAACAATGGATAAAATTAGCACTGTCACTGAGAATTGCCTAGTGGGTAAACATTTAATACTTCTGTCAACAGGTTATGCTGTGCTTTGTCTTCAGTTTTCTCAAAGGCTAAAAATTATTCAGCACATGCCTTGGCTGTTTGTGCATCCAACCCTTGCGTTTTATTAGAAAACAGTGGAAGGAAATAATGTTTTAAAATATTGCCAAGACTGTGTTTACTATTGTCCCCTTGGCAAGCACTCTGCACAGCACAAATCCAATTCTACCATATTTCTCCTGGTCAGGTCACTTCATTCATTCATGTGTAATGATGACAAAGTGCTACGAAAGGCACTTTTCAGAAGAACAAACTCTTCATAGTGTTTCTTTGGAAGTCCACAACATTTTTAAGTGTCTAAGTATTGATTGCTAAAAGGTCTGTTTTTCTTATTTGCTCCTTTGTCTTGAGTGAATGTGGAGTAAATACAAGCAAGGGTTCACATAAAGAGTCCATCACAGCCACGGGGCTAACATTCCTCCCACACTAAAGGCCCCTGATTGATGTTGTTCAACAGTTTAATGTAATCCACCTAATTTCTGCTGATGAACAACAGCAAACGCCTTGAAGCGCACCTCATCCTCATCAGCCCTCACACCCTTGACATTTTACATGCTTCCTAAATGAATGAACTGTCCCCAGAGGTTAGCGTGCCTTCCCCTTAGCCACTTGCACCCACACTTTACCAAACAGAACATGACCATGACTGTCAGCACCTGCTTAAATATCCCCCACTTTCACCTGTTCTGGCTAATTCAGATGAACACTCCGCTCCAGGTGTTTAAACACTCGCCCTGCTCTTCCTGAGTCAAAACCACAAAGTGACATCGGTTCCACCGCTTGACTTGAACTTGCATTTAATCAGGTGGCGAGCTCACTTTGTGGTGGCAAGCCACTGATTAGATTTGGAGATTGAGAGCCATTACAGGAGGCTGGAGTTAGATAATGACTTAAGTGCTGTTTTGTCTTCCTTTCTCCTCAGGAAGGAATTTATCTGGATGGGCCCGGCCTTAACTGACAGGGAAGTGCCCAATGGTGAGCAATACTAGATAGATAGTATCAATCTACAATGACCCTTTCAGCAGTCTCAGTCTTACCATTGTGGTTCCTGAACATGGAAAGTATGAATACTCTGGCTATTTTTAAAGCTTGTTGCATGGAACCGTTTCTTTACATATTTTTCACTAATATTTTAATGCCCTAATGTCTGATGTCAGACTTTAGATTTTACGTAAAATTTATTCGAACGACTGCAGGTGAATTCAAAGCAAATTGGGAAAATTATTGTTTTTAATTTTATACAGAATCTTTGCAATAGGGAACAATAAAAAGACTACCTTTTGTGCTCTGCATTATTTTCATTTTAAGTGGACAAGATCAAACATAGGAGCAGGGTAATAACTATACAAAGTTATGTGGTAGGAATTATTTTGCCAGGGTTTCGTAACTTCTGCAATCAGTTAAGCCTATAGATTAAAATAAATCATATCGATTCTAACTATTTACAGGACATATTGTATACAAAACAATGTTGTGTCTACAAATATGTAAATATTTGTAGACATAACAACAAAGTATTCTAAGTCCTAAACAGCCCCTTAATATATAACAATAGCAGGCCCAAATATTGCACCATACAGCATTCATCACTAACATGAAACTAAAGATGTTTCTACCAAACACACTCCGTACACTACTTACTGTTGTTGTACTGTACTGTTACTGTGATTAAAGAAAAATTAGCAAAATAGTGGAGACATCCTGATCAGGAATTTTAGATTATACCTAGACGACTAATTTAAGAATAGACATTTGCTGATGTCGAGTCTTAGTCTGATACTTTTTTGAAATCAATGCCATGTACAAGTTAAGCTCCAAATTATTCACATCGCTGACATATTTAGGTTTAATGTACTTGTTTAATTGTACCAATATGTTTTTTTTTCTCTGACTGGAAGTAATATTAAAATTTTAGAGTGGCCTTGCAAAGGCGAGATTTAATTATGGCCAAGAATCTGTGGCAGGAGCTAATTAGGGTAATGGCAGGTAGGCCTTCCCGCCTCAACGACTTAGAGAGCATGAACAAAGTCATTTAGAATCATCATAATACCAGTGGAAAAAAGAACAAGCCGGTTATAAGAAGCATTTTATTGCTGCCAATAAAAAAGTTTCCATTGATTATTGAGAAGGGTATAGATTTTTTTTATTGATACTCATAGCTTATTTTACTGTCTCTGGGAGATGCCTGCCTGATTTCCTATCATAAAACACAAACTTTCTGGTTGGGTGAAAAAAAAAATCATTGTAAAATCTAAAAGGACCAAATTTTATAAAATCAGAATTATATTTTATCTGGTTTGCATGTAATTGTATCCCACTTAACTTACTCACCAATGATGTTATGGACACTGCATTTTTTCAACCCCTTTTTCCTGACCAGTACAGTAGCTTTTTCCAACCAGAGTTTCTTCAGGTCAGCCTGCTCACAAATTAAGAAACTCAGAAAAGACAGCTATATATGTCTTGACACCTTTTTACCTAAGGAGAAGCTGGTTGCCCACATGTTCCAGGGCAGCTTTGCTCAACAAAAAGTATATCTGGAAATGATACCCTTATTGCTTGATTAACTTAAGTAAAAACCGGTTAGATCTGGCATCACAGTAAACAGGTGGGATTAGTATGCATAACCTTCGGCCTGGAGGTGACACTCAGTGGGAAGAGTAGTCGTCTTGCAATCAGAAGATTGTGGGTTCGATTCCAGCTTCCTCCTGCCATATGTCAATGTGCCCCTGGGCATTTAACCTCAAATTGCCTACCGATCTGCGTATTGGTGTATGAATGTGTAAGCATTAGTGTCTGGGTCAATGTGGCTCTAGTGTAGTTCTTATAATATTAACCTACGACTTTGTTCTCCTAATGTTACGACTTTATTCTCATAATTTAAAAGCAAATCTCTTAGCCTAGCACTTAATACTCTGTCGTGGTTAAGAGCACCAACTGACAAGTTTTATTTCACAAGATGCACAGCAGCACTCCAGACATTCCCCTTAAGAACCTCTTTATTCTGCATTAAAAGACAAGTAAAGACATTTTTTAATAAGATTCTGTGAGGTTGTAATTTGTAATAGTTCCCTTACGAGTAGTGGAAATATTATCACAGTGAGTTTACAAAAAAGAGAAGAGCGGTGGAAGTTGCTAAGAAGAACTCAAATTGAAAATTTTATAAATCTTTTCTCTGCTGAACATCTGTGGTGAAATAACATAGCCTGAGACTGACAGTCATAACAATACGCCCAATAAGTTGATCATGGTTCCTTTGGATAATTCACAAATAACTGCAACAGACCATGTTGAAAATGCCTTCTGCGATGCTGGTGCACTAGTACTGCAAAATCCAAATGTTAACTCCAATGTTAACTCCAATTTTGAGGGCCAACCAGAGGGGGGACGATCACTGTGGAGCTAGGGTGATGTCTTGAGGTGCCATGGGGTTTCTCGTTACAAGTGTTCGTGTGTGGGAGTTCTCCAACTATTTAAGCATCCATAAAGCTTCTGGTAAAATGTTGTGTCGGTGTATTATCAACATAGGTCCTGGTGTAGTTGCTGTCAGACTGTTTCTTATTTTACCATTTTTGCTGTCGTATTGCAAAACGCTTGATATAAGGGTCTGAACGCGAGGAAATTAATGTTTTATGGAGCATCAAGTCCTGTCCTGTCTTTGAAGTATGTGTGTTACTTTTGAGGAGCCTGTTTTGTACAGTGTGGGTATATTGGGATGAGGGGTGTAGAATAATTTTTTTTTCGTCCAGCCGTATGGGGTATGTTACTTTTGCTGTAATGTTACAGTGTGATTGTTATTTTAATTTTTTTAAGGAGTGATTAACCATTCAAAACTTAAAGTTTATTGGTCTATGAGTATCAGCCGAATTAATCACACAGTACTTTGTGCCGCCGTCAGTGTAAGAATGTACTGTGGTGAGGTGAGTAAAACATCAGTGCCACATGTGTAGCGTTAGATTAAGTAATGTTATTATTGTGTTTTTGCTGTGAAATTTCAAATCTTGTGGAGCAGTTTCTGTAAATGACTTATTAGATACATTTAAGCAGAGGTTTCCATTAGGCAGTTATTAACATGGTAAATTGAGGTAATAGGTGGTGAGACACCACTTGCAAGCCACAGAGCATGTAAAGCATTTCCAGTCAAAGTATTTCTCCAAAATATGTGGGCAAAAAGTCAAAAAAATATGGTAGTGTAATTGAATGCCATTTTATAGATTTTTACACTGCCTTAGTTTCTGTTTGGTAATTACTCTGACAGGAAACACTTTACATATTTTATTTCTGTTCTAACTCTATTTTCCATGTAAATAATTGGCTTTTGTGTAAATGACAAGTCACTGCAAATGTTGCACCAGTTTAAAGTTCATAAATAGTACTTTCATAAACAACTCGGACTTATTTGAGATTTGTGTTTAGAAGGCAAAGGACCATTTCTGGTACTTGTCTTTTGGGTTAGCCATTAGCTTCAGCCTCCAGGTCCAAATAACTCTGTTGTGTCTTTTAGTCTGTTTGTCACTTTAAGTATTGAACTTGGGATTATAAATTGGCCTTTGCTTTCTAAGTATCCTAGATGTGCGCATCACTCTCCTTTAAATCACTTGCTTTACAAGATTATTGAAATTGAAACAGCAACTAGATCCAATAGGCAATATAGTGCTAAGTTCAACCGAAAGGTTATGTGTAGGTGGAAAGAGTACTAAGATTACCTGTCAGCTGACAGCCATGCCTTAAACAAACACATCTGACTGTGGTTAGCTAATAACAGTATATTGAGCTCATTGTTATTCACCTTGATGTTCCATTACAAGAACATGACATCAAAATTTTTTTGTCTGGGCAATTAAAAATGATCAGATAATGTCTCTGTGGTTTATGTTGTTTTGTAAAGACTACAGTCGAACATATTCAGGTTAGAGATGTTCATCCTGTGGGCTGGGTCCAATTAAAATGTTTATAAAAACACTGAGGTAGTATCGCACATGACAAATGCGTGCAAACCAGAGCTTGCATGTCTGTCTAAATCTCAAACTACACGCAAAGGGTGATCTGGTCCTAAAATGGAACTAGAAAGCAAATAGTGTCTCAAAAACAGTTTGTATACATTTCAGTGATGCATTATGCATGCATAAAAGGCAAAATATGCCCAGACTTATCTGTAATAATAGAATTTTTTGCAACAGCAAATAGGTTTAGAATTTCCCCTCATGTAGAGTGAAATAACTACATATGCTGAAGGCAGGTGGTAATTTTGACTATGGAGACTAAAAAAAAAAAACTTCTGGCTTTACAGAAAACATGGATAGCGTCTGGTAATTTGGAAAATCAATACATTGGTGTAGAATTACATTTATCCAGTACATGACAATCCTAAGTGCTTAAGTAGAAGGTAACTGACTTTGTCTTTATTCCTTGAAGATGTTGAAAAGATGACCTCTTATCCAAAAGGCTTCTTCAGTTCTGAACACGGTTGGAAATAACAGGCTTATAAGTTGTATTCAAAACAAACACACTATAGGGCTATTGAAGTCACTAATGGGGCAATTAGGACACATCAGTAACTGGCCCTACCCTGTATTAAGCTCAATGTTTGGCTTGTTGTTGCTTGACAACCAAACATGTCCGCAGGTATAATTTGTTTTAAACAACGTTGCTTTATCTCTCTCTTTCGAGGAAAACTAATCATGGTGTTCTGAAACATTTTTCCTGTGAGGTCAGAGACAAAATATCCTTTCTCGCATTGATTTTAACTTAAAATAATGAAGCTTTCCTCTCCACTGTCGCTACATGCATGCTCGGTATGAGAGATGGCTGCAAAGTCAATGCAAGTGACTGTCTACCGTTGCTAGATGCTCATCCAGGAAGAGTGAATGCTGCAAGTCACTGACTCGATACAATCTGCTGGGTTTCCTTAGATAGAAAAACGTTTTAACCAATTTGAATAATAAACTGAATCCAACTGCACTGTTTGATAGTTAGGATTATTTGGAATGCATGTACCTAACTTGAAATCTATATGATTCGATTGAATTTACTTTGTAAAGTGCCTTGAGATAATATGTGTTGTAAATTGGCGCTATATAAATACTGAATTGAATGGAATTAACATTGGCATGTGAGATGTTTTGGTCACATGTCCAAAGATGTCAATTACTGAAAACCCGCCTGGAGAGACAAGTCAGGGCTGCAGCGGATGCATGGCCGTAGCAACCATTGAGGACACCGAGCTCCGGACCTCAGTATTTTTTGCTGTGCATATAATAAAAATTAATCAAAACAATGCTCTCGAACGAAGTGGTTGTCTGAGTAGCTCCACCAGGTTACTGTAGGAGGCGCTAGGACTGTGTAAGGCAGCCAAACTCAATGTTTAAGAAGAAGAGTGCAGCTTTGCATACCCTACCGCTAAAATAAAGACCAGAAGAAGGAGAATGCAGCTGACGGTGAAACGTAACAAAGGTACTGTGCTAAAAATATTCTACTTGAAATCCGTTCTTCTCCAAATAATAGTTTACTAGTCTTTATCCTTTATAACACTGTTTAAGTTTAGTTAGAATAGTTACTGCCCATTGACGTTTTTTGATTTGTGTTGGCGCGTTTTTTTGTGAGCAGCTGTGACAGACTAATAATGTTTCTATTGCAAGAACTAATGTTTCCATTCATTAAATTAACACAGAAAGTTTCTTTTCTTTATTTTGAAGTTTTTACTGGTTTTATAAACGAACATGAATCCTTTGTTTATTTAATCCAGACGATAAAAAGAGATTTAATAGATGGCTGCTGTCCATCTGCTCCAGCCAGGATACGTTGCTGAGACCCATGTCCAGGTGTTGTTCAAAACTAACAAAAACTGACTGGCCTTTATTATATTCACTCTAGACTACTACTGAACACGGATAGATGTGTTAAGTTGATATCCAGGCTAAATTTGACTGTAAAGAATACAGTACAAATTACAGTTTCACTATAAAATTGGTGTATTACTTAATAAATCATGCTTTATTTGTGTTTGTGTTCTTTTAGAAAAATATTTCAGTGAGTCAAATCTAAAATGAATTCAGACTTAAAGACAGACTGAGACAGGTGGATAACTTTAGTCTATGGTTTTGATTTGTCAGGAGAGACAGGTGAGAGTGTGAGTACAGAGGTAAGAAGTATGCTCAAAACTTGTGTTTTGGATGTTTTTGTGCAGTGTGAACAATCAACATTCATATAAACTAATTCATGCCATTTCAGTGAGTCGTCATGGTTGTGCCGAGTCCCTGTTGCTTCAGATGATGTCACTTCCCATGAATTCACACACACAACCACATACATACACACACACACACACACACCACACACACACACACACACACACACACACACAAATACATGTCACATTCAAGTCACCTACATTTTAAATAAATGCTTCCATTTTAATTAAATTTTGGTCTTCATTGTAACTGATGTGCAGGGGGATAATGAGTGGTGGACCTCAGTATTTTTTAAAGTCTGGCTACAGCCCTGAGGGTATGTGTTAGAAAGATCAAATCTGAGGCCACCTCCCCTGTTTAGTGTAGTCTTTTTTTTAACATAGATTTCTACCCTGTCCAAAATATGCACATTGATGTCTTCAACAAGTGTCTCTTGTCCATGAGATGTAAATAAACTGCTGATTCTTGACCCAATGAGTTTGCTCTTCTTTGGTTTGTGTAGCCGCTGTTCAGTTTCTCCAATGTAGAGGTCTGAACATTTCTCGCTGCACTGGACTGCAAGTACCACAAAGCTGAGTGAGTGAAAAGAATAGGATGGAAATGATCACCAGTTAGTCTTTTTTATTCAGACTAAAACAGTATATATTTGTCGATATTAAGGACCTGATCTACTATAGCAGGAATGTCTAAAGTGCAGCCCTGGGGCCATTTGCGACTCTTGATTTTGTGCGGCCCAATGACCTCAAGTCCAGACTTTTTTATTATTAATTAAGGCAAAATCTGCTTTTAATTCATTAATTGTGTGTTTTCAAAGAAAGAGTGACACAAATTCTGTTTTCTGCTGTGAAAATGCTACATTTCTTTTTTTCAATTGAGCCCAAAAGAATTTGCAGACTGAATGCCTTTATTTTACTAAGGTAAACATACAAAAAAGTTTTTGATCTACAATGATTTACTCATACCTTTACTACAAATAAATCAGACTGCTTTATTTGTTTAACTAATACATTGCATGCTTAGTTCATTGTTGAGCAGGTAAAGAAACTCACAATGTATATATTGTAATAAATTTTTTTTCTTTTATATTTTTTGGCCCATGATTACTTTTGACTTGATAATTTTGGCCCACGTGACAAAAAGTTTGGACATGACTGTACTAAAGGTTTGCGTGTATAAAAACACGCGCAAACTTGATAGCGTGGGCAAAGGTGATCTACTATCCGGGTCCACCGAGGATTGCGTCAAATTAGCAAATCCATTTAGCAATCCATTCAGCGTGTTTGCCTTCATAAATTTGCTGATTATCAGAACCTGAAAAATACTGGGAGGAGGATATGCATATGTCATAATTTAGCAATGTGATTTATTAAACATGAAATGTAGTGCGGTCGCTGTTTTTGCGTCTATATTTTACCTGTTTGAAACGCAGTTGCAAACTGGCACAGCATTACGAGCAAAGGTCTGCGGTCATTGTGGCAAGAAGGAGGCATAAGTATAATCACAGACTACAGAAAGAGAGAACCTTCTGTGTGCATGTCGACATATTTGGATTGTCAGAAATAAAAATAGTAAAGACATATCATCTATCCAGCAATGCCATTTTTTAGCATTTGGAGCCATTCACAAATTGAAGCCATGCCATATATCCTATGGAAACACTCATTGCAACACTGCATGTTCTTGCGTTTTCATTATTCCAATGATCGTGATCAGTGAACTAAACGTTCAGCCAAATCAGATTGAAGAAAAACAACAGTAGAACTCAGGGGTATGTTTAATAGTGAAAATAAAATCATTTGCACATTCACAATGTGAAGGGAACTCAGGAACTGAACAGCTGTGTAGCCATAAGAAAACCACTGATCAGTAAGGCTAACTGGAAAATAAGGCTACAGTTTGCTAGAGGGCATAAAGATTGATCTCTGGAGGACTGGAAGAAGGTCATGTGGTCTGATGAATCCAGATTCACCCCGTTCCAGAATGATGGGCAAATGAGGGTTAGAAGCGAAAAGCGAGCGTGAAGTGAGGGGGCAGTGCTATGATCTTGGATTGCTGCAGTTAGTCTGGTTTAGTTTCATATACTGAATGAGCAGGTTATTGCATCAATGGATTTTTTAAGGAATGTCAGGATTCTTTGGGCTCAAATGTAAAAGAGTGTTTCAGGGAGCACGAGACATCATTCTCACACATGGATTGGCCACCACAGAGTCCAGACCTTAACCCCATTGAGAATCTTTGGGATGTGCTGGAGAAGGCTTTGCCCAGTGGTCAGACCTTCCCATAATCAATACAAAATCTTTGGGTAAAATTAATGCAACACTGGATGGAACTAAATCATGCAGAAGCTAATCTAAACCGCAAACAATACCACAGCGAATGTGTGATGTAATCAAAGCTAAAGGGTACAACAAAATGTGTAAATATTGCAGGTTTGTCCACATCCAATTACACCACAGCAACTGGGGGAAGTTGTGCCCACAATAATGGCTGAGTGTGTTGATCCCAGCTGGGGGAAGTCCCGCTTTAAAGGTTACTTTATCGACTCAATGCTTAGAAGTTTTTCAGGAACTGAGAAGAAACTTTGCTGGAGTCGGGTTGGCTTGCGTATGCAGCTCCCAAGGGGCAAATGTGACGCCGATGAACCAAAAAAAAAACACCCACGCTAAAGGAGCGAGCACATATACGGAGGCAGGCACTGCAAACACACTCATCCGCGGGTGTACAATATTTGTCTAAGATACACAAATAGTGAGTGCTCCTATATGACATGGAATGGATGCCATCAGAAAAAACTATGAAATAGGAACTGGAAAGCGAATGTTATTTTTCCTGCACTATGTCAGGTCGGGTCAGAGGGGGAAACACTCTCACATACAGAGATTATTGACAATTTTTTCTTCATATTTTCTTTGTACAATTCTATTGTTCTCCATCACCACAGAAAGAAAGAAAAAGCTAATATTTTAGAATGTAGGTTTAGTATGTAAGCCTGTTGGAATATATTATTTGACCATAGGAAACAGGAAAGTATATGGCAAAGTGATTAATTTGCACCAGTTCCTGACATGGTTGTCCCCTCCTGACACTCCCGCTGGCCAGTGTTCAGATCTCATTAATGTTTTGTACCCAAGTAACCTTATGTCATCCTCTATTAACACTTACATAAATAAAGTAAAATAACTGCCCTGCAGTTGTATCAACTAGTCAACATAGACTTGACAACTGTTTCTCTGAAATGATACAACATACAGTACTGTGCAAAAGTTTTAGGGAAGTGTGAAAAAATGCTGTAACAAAGAATGCTTTCAGATATATAAATGATGCTTGTTTATTTTTATCAATTTACAAAATGCTAAGTGAGTGAACCCAAACATACAGCCAAAGTCATTAAGAACTATCTTCAGCATAAAGAAGAACAAGAATTACTGGAAGTGATGGTGTGGCCCCCACAGAGCTCTCATCTCAACATCATGGTGTGTCTGGGATGACATGAAGAAACAGAAGGATGTGAGAAAGCCTACATCCACAGAAGATCTGTGGTTAGTTCTCCAAGATGTTTGGAACAACCTACCAGCCGAGTTCCTTCAAAAACTGTGTGCAAGTGTACCTAGAAGAATTGATGCTGTTTTGAAGGCAAAGGGTGGTCACACCAAATATTGATTTGATTTAGATTTCTCTTTTGTTCATTCACTACATTTTGTTGATGAAAATAAATGATTAACACTTCCATTTTTGAAAGCATTCTTTGTTTACAGCATTTTTTCACACCTGTCTAAATCTTTTGCACAGTACTGTATGTAGCGAAAACATTAAAGGAGAGTTAATAGGATAGGTTGCAGGTTAATTTTGACCCAAAAAAACATTTTCTAGAGTTTTGTCACTAAATAACTTCCAGCAATGATTTTGCACTATAATATTATGGTGCTCTAGTCATGTATACATCTGAGGTGATGGATGTTAAATGCATTACTGTCATTACGATCACCATTTAGTGAGATGTTGTCATAATTAGCCTGTAAATGCTTGACTTTGCCCTTTCACTACTAAAGGGTAAAGCTAAACAGAAGCTACGTAAGTTTCACTGATCCATGGCTGAGCATTTTAAACCTAAATATATTTAGAAGACGCAACCTGTACCAGAATGAGAAGGAAGAAGAATTAGTTTTCTTTTGTTGAAGATACTTAGAAACTCTGCAGATAAATTAGACATCATACTGTATAATGAAAAATTAGGATTAGCCTAGAATGTCAACACCCTGTGGTTTGCTGTAATACTCATCTGTTCATTCAATTTTGGTGTTAATATCGGAATAAATGGTCCTAAAGTACTGCCGTTAACCTAGCAAGAGTATCAGGAATTCAGTGTTTTATATATCACTGAAACATGGCTGCAGGAGCATATCTACAACTCCACATCTTTCTGCATACTTTTCAGGGGATACCACCATGCAGATATTTGATTAGAACAAAAATAAAGATAGTGGATTAGCAATGTTTGTAAACCATAGTGGAATCCCAGACATACTACTGTGAAATTTCATTTCTGCAGCCAAATATTAAACTTTTACCACTAAGTTTTTCTCCCTATTACCTGCTCTTATTAGCAGTATACATTCCAACATCAGCTGGTGTCAACTCAGCTCCGTCCCCACTAGAACAAAGAGCTGCCTTCCTAAACACAAACTCTGAATCACCAGTGACCTGAAGGAGCAGCTTAACAAGAAAAAAAGAGCATTTAGGAAAAAAGAGCATACAAAAGTGACTAATTGTCAAGATAAGGAACATAAGGAGGCATGGAAGAAAAACCTTTGAGAGTAAGCTACAGTAGAACAATATAGGAAATGTGTGGTTAGGGATGAGAAAGTTCACAGGCTAAGGGCAAAAGAAGATGCCTGGAAAAAGCCAATAAACTGCATCTTTTCTTCAATATGTTCATAATAGAGCAAGCTCAGGATTCTCCTCTTCTGCCCCCACCCAAACAAACTTATATTTTGGGGACTGTTCTGGAGCCTCTAGAGTCTATTGTGCAAAGAAATGTGTTTCATAAAATTAAGAAAATCCCTTGGAACACCTAAGTGTCATATGCAACTCCAGTCCTTGATGGCCGATGTCCTAAAACTTTTAGATGTGTGCTTGGTTCAACACATCTGCATCAAGTGGCTGAATTACCTCCTCAAAATGCAGTTAGGTTCTGCACAGGCCTGGTAATGAGCCACACATTTGATTCAGGTGTGTTGAAGCAGAGACACATCTAAAAGTTGCAGGAGACCAGCCCACAAGGACTGAATTTGCCAACCTCTGACTCAGAAGCTTCTTCTGAGGTAGGCTTGGGCTTGCTGTTTGCTGTCAGGGTTCAGAGGCCTGGTGAAGGAGCGGGCCTTCTGGTCGGGGTCTGGGCTGGGGTTGGGGGTCGGGTCTTGGGAGGCGTTTGGTGTTGGAACTGGTGTTTCGGCTCTCTCGTGATTGCTTGGATTTTGGTCCCTGGCTTCCGGGCCCAGTGCGTCGGCTGGTGGGGGGGGGGGTGCTTGAAGTAGGGCTGTGTGTGGAATTCACGCAGTGTGGCTGTATCTTCATCAGCTTTTTGGGGATGGAGCTCATCTTTGGGTGTGTGCCCCTGTGGGAGGGGGATTCATGACGTTTAGGTTCGGGGGCATGTGTTCGATATCTGTGTCCTGGTTGTGGATGGCCCTGTCAGGAGATTCATGTTGGGGTTCATGGGGGGTGAGGGGCTCATGGGGTTAAGATTGGAACTCCTTAGGGGTTGGGACTATTTCATCCTGGGCCGGCTCTGCTTGGCGGGATTGTTTGGTCCAGGTAGACCCCTCTTTTGTACATGGCCCCCTCTCCGGATGGGGATGGGGGTTGTTGGGAACTGGGGTTGGAGCGGGGGGTCGGGGTCCGGGCCGGGGTCACTTGGGTTTGGGTGATGCCAGCACAACTCGGCGCTGGTCCCCCTGGGCTCAGTCGGGCCTCTGCTTGGGGAGTGATGTGTCCCGGGGTCTTGGGTCACTGGGTCCAGGGCTACATGTGCTCCAGCATAGACGGCTGTCGGCGGGGCCTGTGGGCTCGTTGCTGGAGCTCCCAGAGGCTTCTGCACTGTGGCTGCTGGGTGGTTCCCTTGGGACTCTCCCCTGCTTTTCTCTGGGGGGGTTGCGGTAGTCCCGGTGGTGGTTCTCCTGGGGTTCCCGTGCTCTGGGGGGCCTTTGGATATCTGAGGCTCGGATCTCCTCCATGTCTGTCTCAGGTTCAGGGGGGCAGGTATGTGGCTTCTCACACTTGCTATTGCATATTTTTATGGAGAAACCTTGTATACACAAGCGCGCTCACACTCAAACCCACAGGTGTTTAGATTCAGGTGTTAACATATACATAAATATTCTATATTGAGCCGCAGTTACCACTAAATACATCTTGCATTCATTAGTAATGTGCACTTTTTAGTAACAACAGTATTATGTCTCTGCAGGTGTAGAAGCAAGCAGGGTGTTATCTTGTATTCTCTTCATCATTTTTTCTCTCCTCCATTCTTTTCTCCTTCTCTCCCTTTTTCCTTTTTGCCCCACCTCTCTCTCTTTCTTGCTTCTTATCTTTTCCTTTTCGTTTCCGTCTTAGTATCCATTGCAATTGAAATAATCCCAAAGCACTTTCTAATAAAGTTTCTTTAATAAATATCAAGCAGAGCATTAAAGTGTTATAATGCTCCACTTGTGAAAGTAAATCTGTTGGGCTTCTTCTTGGCACTCAGACAACAATTCTGAGTGCAACTCTGCCGGACAGGACACAGTTAAAGAAAAAGAAAAAAAGCTTCTTCTGATGCACTCCAACGACTGACCGCTACAGGAGATCCTTCCTGTCCACAGCTTTACGAATCCATACTGAGTTAAAGAAACCTAGATCTTCCCTTGGGGATAAAACAGTTTTACTAAACTTTTTTGAATTGAATCTGTATGCAGATTTTTGGGTAGACAAGTGTCTAACAATTCACTCTATCTATTTTTAAGCTAGATTCATCATGCAGCTAGGTTTCACACCTGATGGAAACCTAAACGGACCCTGTCACAGATTTTTGCAGTACCTGTGAACACACCCTTCATACATACTTGGGCATTATATACATTTAGCCCAAATATCCTCCTTTATGATACTATTTAGCCTACAGGGGTTTCAATAGTTAAATACCTCATTTTAATATTTAGCATTTTGTCACATTACAACCACAAACTTCAGTGTATTTCATTTGGTTTTAATGCAACAGGCGGACACAAAATAGCACATAATTATGAAGTGGAAGAAAAATGATAGATGCTTTTGAATTTACTTTCAAACTAATACCTTAAAAGTGTGTTATACATTAGCATTCAGCACCCTTTACTCTAATACCCCTAAATAAAATGATATTCAACACACTGTATTGAAAAGAAATCAAATTAGTAAAAAGTCCACCTCTGTAAAACTTTATTTTATCATGATTACTGCTGTCCTGGGAAGTCCTCAAAGTTTTTATAAAGAATAATCAGTAAATAAACAGCATCATGAATACCAAAAAACCCACCATTGCCATAGTAAAACATGGTGGTGACAGAATTATGCTTTGAGGCTGTATTTCTGCAGCAAAGACAAAAAAGCAGGTCAGAGCTGGTGGAACAATAGGCTGAGTTAAAAACAGGGCATTCTTGGAATAAAACATGTTAGAGGCTGCAAAAGACTTGGGTGGGGGTCAGCAACACCAGCCCAAAACACTTAGTCAGAGCCAAAATAAAATTATTTTTACTTATTATTTATGCTTACTTACTTACCTTATTTTATTATATTTCAGACACAATATACGGTCCATACAAAAACAACATGAAAACTTAAAAAATAAAAGATTAAAAAGCTTTTCTTAAAAAGGCTCAAACGCTAATGAGTCTATGAAGTAGAAAAGTGTTGCTCTGAGCCCAGTTCAGGGTTAGTCAGTGTGGTGATGATGCAGTTTGCAGATTCAGACTACACATGCACCTGTACACCAGGTTATGCAGTACTGCAGGCCATGTAGGCACACCTGTGTCTACAAACATTTGTCTCGCACTACTTCATCGTGGGACCCTCAGCAGCATCCGCATACTATCACTAAATACCACTTGGCATTTGCATACGGCTCCCTTTATAGCGCCTCCACAGGTGGGCCGTATAAATTGGAGTGCAGTAGGCTTTGAAAAGATCAAGCTTAATGGTTGTTGAGCACATCTCAAACCTGCGGATCAGCATATTAACTTGACCATGGAGCATACAACATTGTCTATCAATATCTCTATCATCTGACAGGTCTGCAGTTACATAGTGCCTAAAATATTTACATTCATCACTGTCATTCAACCTGTTGCTAGAGAAATATGGGAGCATCAGCTTGGAGTTCTCTCTGCTTCGTACAATAATTATAGTGTATAGGTCAAAGTATATTCTCTTAGAATGTCCCAGTCCAGATCCAAATCAATAATTTGCTACTTTGTGTTGGTCTATATACATTGTACACAGAAAATCTACATAAAATCCCAATAAAATATATTGACACAATGTTCAAATGCTCAAGGGGTATGAACATTTTTGGTTTGCTGTGATGGCATGAGATAGAAATGGATGTGCAATTAGAGCAGTGTGAGGGCGAAGGAAAGAGAAGACTTTTAGTAAGGTGGTGTCTACCTTGTCTTCATGAAGAAATTTTCCTCAGTGATAGTTCAGTATGTTACTATATGGTAGGGCTTATCTACTCCCATTCATTACACATTAAAGGTGTTCCATGATCCAAAGCTCTTCACTGAGAGTATGCACAAAGATTTTAACAGCAGAAACTAAGTCTCAAATACAAAAAGCTCAAAAAACGTCTTAGTTGTGTTCTTCGTTGTGAGAAAGTGCCTGCTGGAAGTTGTTCAGCAGCTCCAGATATGCAGATTGCAAAGCGAATCCAAAGATGTGGCTTAAGGCCCGGCAGCTGCCTATTCAGCAGTGATTTAGCGGCTGACAAGGCTGAACCATGTGGCTCAATAGCACTAAAAGGCTCATCCTGTATAATGGGGTTCCTCTATGACGCAGACATAGAGGCAACCCCTCCCTTTCGTTTACTCTGACATATAGGCTTACACACACACAGACACACACACACACACACACACACACACACACACACACACACACACATGCCTGCACCTGCTGGACGCCTAACCAATTTGTCCACCATGCAGTGGCATTAAGTAGACATAGAAAGATACACACATTTTCAATAGATGCGTGCTCATAAGAGATGGTTAAGAAATGAACACACACGTACACATGCCGCCCTACCCACTAATGAAAAGGCAGGGCATTGAGACAATTGTGCAGGGCAAACACTCGTGTAATTGCTTTTGAGAAACGGCTCTTGTCGCAGGCTGTCATCGATTGGTCGTTTGCTCACTGTGTGGGAGGAGGCCCGAGCAGCTTTGGTCATTACTGGACTGACTGTGGTATCACTTTATTACCTTAATGTGGTTCGAGGTTTTACTCTGGAGAGACGGGACATTGCCACACTTTACTTTCGCTTTACTGAAAATAAAGTACATGCAGGGCCTGCTGAGAGAGAGCAAAAATGTCAGAAAGTGACGGTATTTATACTTTAAAGAAACATTACATACTTTTTCTATTGCCCCAAATAATATAGGTTCCTGGCTAATTACGTGAAATCATTGCAGAGATTAAGTACAATGAAGTTGGAGCCATCCAGGCAGCATTATGAATGAAATGCAGGAGTCCATAAGTGCGTCACTGTGTAGTACACATCCCTACCCAGCAGATGGCCCCACCTGCAAGTACTTATACAGGAGGGAAGTGGTGACTTACGGGTGGGGGTGCCCTTATTGATTTAGGAGTTTGAGATATAGCTGGAAACGTACATTTTGGGAAACTTTCTCAAATATTTAACGCTGGCGGTGCATCTGCAAAGACATGAGTTCGCTCTGTCTCTTATTTAATTAATGACATCAATGCAAACTGGTAATCGCAAATGGTCCAAACGACTGGTGAATTTTGTGAATGAAGCACTTAGTGACTGAGGAATGACGTCAGCACAAAGCCATATCTCTCAGCAGCGAGCCAAGTCTGAGCGAGGGAGCGTCCCATTGGCTTGCCGTAGCATCAGGGCCACATGATTGGCTGTCGGCAAATAATTAAACACCTACACAGTGAATGCACAAATCCGAGTGGTAGGATATATAGGCTGGTGGTTGGCGTTCATGCAACAGAGTCAAGAGTTGTTCTGCAAGTTGAGAGAAAGTCAACTTCTTGTGTTTTGCACAGATCCAGAGAGATATTTATATATTTATTTTATTTTTACTGCTGGGTGATTACCATTGAAGGTAAGTGCTGACTTCCATTATTGTCTTCAGTAGTGGGTTTCTAAATGTATTTTGACTCTTGGTTATGGGAGCTGATTAGAAGGGACACAGCTGTTGGACTGGGTCGATGTGAGTACAATGTGGCTGGTTTTCAGAACCAGAACATGTTGGGAAGGTACTGTCTTTTGCTTGGGCACCAAAGACTCAGTGAAGTAGGAAAATGAGGAAGGTAAGGTAGAAATAATTGGGAAGGAGAGCTCCCGAAAAAGCAAAAATCAGTGAGGCAGAGTACATCATGAGAAAGAGGAAAATGGGCAGAAGCAACCAGCTTAGAGAGTATGTATGTGTTTCAGACAAAATGTGTGTGTTTGTTAGAGAGCTCTGGAAGCTCATTACACTAATGCACTGGTCCCTTAGGGAGCTGGCAAGCTTGGAGTACCCCCCCCCCCCACCTCTCTTTTCACCCCTCCCTTTCCAGCAAGTGCTACCTATATTGCAGAGTCTAGGACCCTTGCCTACCTTCTTTCTCTCAAACACACACACACAAACACACACACACACACACACACACCCACACAAACACACACATTTATGTGCACACAGCTACCTGCTGGCATGTCATGATCCAGTCCCTGCTGCGTGTGACATGAGAGAACTACATGTCCTGTGCTCGCTGCTGGATATTTCGGAACAGTGCGTTTCGGTGAGCGAGTAGAGGGGGTTGTCATGTGTGCGAGGATAAGGAGACAGAGACATGGGTAGAACTAAGCTGAGTTTTCATGTAGGAACTCAAGGAGGCTCCGTGACCAGCTAGTGCATTTCCTGCACATGTTGCCTTGTAGATCCATCAGTTCACAAGAAGCTGACAGAAGGTGGGGCGGGGGTCTCTTCCTTCCTGTTGCAGGGGACCATGGTTATGTTGAAGATCTCCGCTTTCCTCATTGCCTACGCCCTGGTCATCTGCCAGATGTACTGCTCACAAGCCGCCCCTGCCAGGTGAGACACAGCTTTCACATTCTACATTAGATTCTGGTAGCTGTCATGCATTTGTAAGCAACTCTAAATTTCTGGATTTACATTTTTTAAAGCAATGCTTGGATAACAAACAACTGGTTTTATATTTAAAACTATTTTAAGGATAAAAAGATGCAGTCTTGAAGTTTTTTTCGAGTCATATTGTCATTTTTAGCTGCAGTAACATTAACGCAAATAGGAAAAGTCTCTATAAGTAAATATAAATAATGAAAATGTTATGTTTTTTTATTAAATATATTGCACACTGTAAATTCAACTAAGAATCCAGTCTGAGATTTGACAAATTATATACTGAAGCAACAAACCCTAATTTTATATTTTTCCTAACTGGATGTAACTGGATTGAAAATTTCTTTGTTGTAAATAAACACACTGTACACTATAATATAAATACTAAAGATAAACAAAATGTACAAACCACATTCCTATGAGTAACCTTATACAAAAAAGACAAATCTAATGCTTAGTTTAGAATTTAAAAGATTTGAAATTAGAAAAGAAAATAGGACAAATTTGAATTTAATCTATGACGAAGTTTTTGTTATTGCACATCAGTTCTACTGTTTATATAGTAATAATAAAAACCGAAAAAGTAATTCACTTCAGAGAGAGATAAATAAGACCTATATATCCATATGAAGCTCCATTCCAGCCACTCTCCCAAGCGCTCCTATGAAGCTATCGATTTTGTAATAAATCTAAAGCTTGTTGGAAATCAGCCCCTTTCTCAAATGGGGCACTTTGCGCAGATTGTTTCCCCCCCATGTTGGCCGCTGGCCCTCCAACTCAGACGTCATTACTCTCAGAGGTGGTGACGTCTCCGTCTCCGCCTCCCCTTCCCATCCATCCTGCAGTCTTACCAGCAGCCCCAGATTCCACTCCAACACCCCCAAAACATCCTGGCACCCCTGTAGGTGATAACATCTGCATGGGATTTACATTACCACTTACCACTTGTCTCTTTGTTGTCCCCTAAACCCCTCTGACCCCCTCCTCCGGATCACTTTCTCCTCACAGACCAGGTTTAGAGTCAATGTCAGACCGAGTCACGCTCACGGACTACGAGGCGCGAAGGTTATTGAACGCCATAGTCAAGGAGTTTGTACAGATGACAGCAGAGGAGCTGGAACAGCAGGCGACTGAGGGAAACAGGTACATCTGCCTCTTATTTATTAAGCTAAGCTTTATTATTTCCTTATAGCAGAAGCAACCCCTGAGCAACTCAATTTCTAACAGAGTGAACCTCCTCGATTAATTCATAATCAAGTTAATTTTATTTATTTGACTGTCCTATTCTGTCAGCTTAGGCAAACAATATGGTGGGTCTGGTTACTATGTTCTAGAAAGGGGAAGAGGAGAACATTCCAAGTTTTGAATAATTGACCTAATTGATTTAAAGGCGCGATAAACAGCATGTTGTTCAGGCAAATGGACAGGTCTAAAGTTGACAGAGCGTTTTTAGGGCTTTCATCCAAGGTCGGCCCATGTTTCACACTCTGGTTTCATTTTAACACCACTGCTGATGCATCATCAGTCAGACCTAGAGAGGTATGTACTTCTGACAAAACCATAGGGAAAAAATGTTTTTTCCACAAAGAAATGCTAAAGTAAAGAAACAAAAATCTGTATTCTCTGTCATGACCCTCTTCCTGCATGAAACAAGCCTGGTTTTGACTTTGTGTGAAGGGGCTAACACTGCCTGCTGGGCATGTGAAAAGCTTATATTTGCTTATTCGACCAAAAAAAGTGAGCATGATGTCAGTAACGGGAAGTTGCATGACTGTGGGAAGCGAATGGTTTGTTTTGTGGGTGTAAGAGATGCAGGAATGAGGGAGGTGGGGTTGGAGCATGACGGGATGGATGACGAGTTCCTTGAATGTTTAAAAAGGGAGCTGGTGGCATGATCTTGTATGAGGTTTAAGATGTTTTTAGTCCACTTTTATTTAGCTGTGATGGCATGAGATGGAAATGCATGTGAGATTAGAGGAGTGTGTAAGCGAAGGAAAGAGAAGACCAAATAATGAAGAATGTGTTAGCTGCATGTGTTCCCTCATCTATGAGTCCTTTTCTCTGCATGTCTTTTTGTGTGTCCCCTCCCCAACAGCATGGACAGGCCCCTAACCAAGCGCTGTTCCAACCTCAGCACTTGTGTGCTTGGCAAACTGTCTCAGGAGCTGCACAAGTTACAGACATTTCCCCGCACGAACGTGGGAGCGGGAACGCCCGGCAAGAAGCGCAGTGCTCCTGAGAGGGACAGCTATGCAAACTACGCCGACACCTTTGACAGCATCTAAACCCCTCTACCTCCTTTTCCCTCTCTTTATTTCTCCTTTCTTCTTACCTATCATCCTGTCATCTTCCTCTCTTTATCCCAGTTTCCTCCTTGTATTCTTCATATCGGCAAGTGCATGCTAACTTTACCGGCTTCGTTGACATGAGAAGAACCTGACCTTTTCTGTTTATACCTTTTTCCCGCCTTTTTTCCCCTCTCCTTATTTGGCAGAGAATAATTTATTTCTTCTATTTCAGATAATCAGACCTAATTTACACAACTGTAATTTCAGACATCTGTCTCTGTGTAGTGTTACTTGATGGCATCTGAAAGAGAGATCACCTAATGTAACCATTAATAAATAATCCACACATGCGACACCATTTTGTTGTTAATAAACGTATTTTTCTACCAGGAAGCCTTAGTTCTTTTTCGCTTTTTAAGACACTATAAAAAAGCTGGTAATGAACATACTAAGGTGGAATTAGGCAAACTGAAAGGTAAATACACATTAAGACGCCTTGAAATCTGTCTAAGAAGTCCTCGGCAATTCCAGAGGTAAGAAAATATATATGCTATGCATGGGTGTTATTTTCTCTCTCCAATCTTGTGCTGTCAGTGTATTTTGGTCTCAATTCATATGATGTACATTGTGTCATAGCATTAACCTCTGTTTGCTGTCCTGAAGCAGCGTTACAGCACAGAAGCGAGCCTGCAACACAGCCACGTGCGTGACCCATCGCCTGGCGGACTTCCTCAGCCGATCGGGGGGAATGGGCAACAGCAACTTTGTCCCCACCAACGTTGGTGCTAAGGCCTTCGGCAGGCGAAGGAGAAGCATCCAGAAGTGAGCACTCTCCGAAATCTTCAGGAAAATGGTAAATACTAAAACAATAAAAGTTGATAATGGTTTGAGGCAACAGCTTTAAAATGCACTGAAATTCTCTTTTTTTTGTTTTTCAGAGGCGGAAACCTGAAAAGAAAAAAACCTGTGAACAAAACTCAACAAACAAAACTACGCAGAAAAATGCTGAACTTGCCTTTTATCTTCTCTCTCACATTCTTACTGCAAAAGAAAGGACATTTGTCCCCATTATCCATCCTGTTATTGAAACCTTTGTTTCTTTGCTTTTGGCAAATAACAGAAAAAAATGAAAAAAAGCACTTTACTTTATGTACATGAACAAAAGAACTTAAGAACGTAAAAAAAATCATCAACATGGTTACTCCTTTTTATACATGAATATTATTGGAAAATAAAATGAAAACAGCAGTGGTTATCACTCTTTTTTTCCCCACCTTTCACCTCATTAGAACACATTTCTAGCGCTGACCCCAGTCTGAGATTCAGATCTCAACATTACCCCCCAGCTGCCAGAGGGACGCCATTAAAGATCAGCTTATCCAAGCCACCCCCCTTTCACTCCACACACAACGGCTGTTGTCTTGTGCCTTGATGTAGAACAATTTACATGAACATGATTGTACAGCTTTGTTTCGAGATGGCAAAGAAGACCCGAGTGAGGAAGAGGAGAATGGTGATGGATTCATATTGTAAACAATATTGTGAAAACAAAATTTCAGCAAGATTAAAATGTATTTTAGATACACTTTGGTTTGAGGTAATTGTGTTGTTCTTCAAAGGTTTTTCAAACTGATGTAGAGAGAGAGCAAATATTTCACCCGGCGCTTATATTTGCACTCATGATGCTGATATGCTGTCCATAAATTAGAGACAATGAGGAGAACCTAACAAGAATGGAATATTCTGTGATTTATTGTTTGCAAAATAAACAGTGCTTTCTGCTGACAAGATGAAAACTTTAACAGTTGAGTCAAATCCAGAGTCACCCACTTTATTGGTTGTACAAATGCAGACATAAACACATGTGCTTAGGGAGTAGTTATGACTCAGACCCACAGGGGCATGGATATGTTTGGATACGTGATACAAGAAAAAACATGCATGGGGAATTGCTTAATAAAAGGCAGCCAGAAACTGCAGTCAGACTTGTTCTTCTTTAGATCCACAGATGTTTGACATATGCAGCGTATTTTAGGCAGAGCATAAAAAAACACCACAGTGTTCAACTTCTCCACAGGAAATCTAACATGAGGGACGACTGGACATTTTTGAGGCTTCACATGTTGTTACAGCAGCACTCCAATAGATGGCAATCTAATTATCCAGACAAAAAGCTTCTGTGCAGCTCTGCAGATTTGCTTCAAGTGAGCAAAACCTTCCTTTCTCCAACTGTGATAAAAGCAAAGACCTACTGCAACTTCTGTATGTTTTCACAGATGATGTTTCATGCGGTATAGTTAGGGTTACACAATCTTAATCTATAGATACCTTATTATGTGCAAACCTTTTTAAGAGGCATTGAAAAATGGAAGGAAAAGCTAAGCATTGTTGGTAATACTTGAGGCATCTATAAAGGTTCACAAAACAAGGTAATGCAATCCACGCAACAGTGAGCACTTCCCTATGGAGCAAACAAACATTTCTGCTGTTATTCCAGACTATCGAACACCCTGTGCGTCCTGCAAGTGGTTTGAAATGATTTGCAGTGCAGCATTTAAATAGAATCGAAAACAAAGAGATCAAAGGGTGGATAAATAGATTTGGATCTGAAATACACAGCATATCTCCATTTATCTGTTTCGATAATTTACCCAAAAAGAAGAAACAATAAAGCATCAAAGTCACCAAAAAGATGCAGATTATTCATTACCCTTCTTCCATGGTACGCTTTATGATGGCATTTTGAAAAAAAATGTCTAGAGTGTTCTTATGTGTTAAAAAAGACTAAATAAACATAATCTAAAGACATTTTCTATTTGTTTTTTGGAGGTTTTGGGATTTTGTAGGTAATATTGCACAGCATTGGTGCATGAGTGAAAAAGAAAGTTGTTTAAGTTCATTTCATACATTTTTCAAATATTAAGTTACTTCATACGGTTATAATACATGCCATTCTAAACGTGATAGCGCTATAAAAGCAACTCTTTGAAAGGGTTTCTGGTCTGAATGTTGCCTGTAGGTGACATTGTACCGTTGTGGAACAATACATTGAAATAAAGGTATCAAAAGAGTTTTCAGCATAGTTTTCTATTATCGTTACGATCGTTTACGATTCTTGTAGTTCGTTATCTTCATCACTGCTTAATTCCAACTAATTTTCATTTCAACACGAACTATGATTTCTACCCTCAGAACCTACAGAATACACCAATGTCCTAATGCTTTATTATTGTCTCAAGATAAACTTTGCAATTTATTTAGCTATCAAAAATTAAAGCTCACTTATTAATAAACAAGAAACTAACTAAATAATAGCTAGATTAATACATTACAAATATCAGCATAGGACCTGTGGGCTACTTCTTACATCCCATTGTAGAGGTTGGTTGCTGTAGAACCCTCAAACAGGATTAAAACCAGCGACCATGAACAGGGACCAAAAGTTGAACAAAGGCAGCAACAGGCTTCAGCAATTAGTTAGTGCTCTTCAAAATAAAAGCATTACAAAACAAATTTCCTGTTAGTCAATGTAAGTGTGTGCTTCACGTTAGTGAGGAAGATGCTTTCCAGCTCCCTCACACCCACATTTTTCTAATTGTTCAGATTTTTGTGATTAAAGAAGACCTCTACCCTATAGTCTAATCTATAGAAACTCCTGCTGTACTGTACTCTGTCTCAATTGCAGCATCTTCTGTCAGTTGAAATAATAACACTGCTGTTCATCTACTCGTTCTGAAGCAGCATTAACATTCACGTAACTTTGAAGACTGTAGGGATAATGAGTACATTCCAAATGGGAAAAAGTGCAAAACAGGAGAAAGTTGATCCTTTCATTCTGTACGGATGAATACCAAGCTATGCAACCGAGCAAATAGGGGATATTTGTCACTATTTGCTTCATGCTCCAACACACACATTTTCTTGTTACACATCATACTTAAATAATGTACAAGAAATCTGTGACGAAGGAAGCAAGTATTGACAGTAAAACGACAAATTGGTTGATTAAATGATTCCCAGATGAAGGATTTGTAGGACTAATATGAGAAGTTGTATTATTATGGTTTAAGCAGAGAGGGGAATTGTTTTCTATTCCCCCTCGAGCTTTAAAAATCCCTGATCTGTCACACTATCTGCTGCTCTGTCTGGTCGAGAGAGACGGAGCCATGCTAAAATCCACATGGAAAGTTTTTCTGAAATGACTGAGGAGGAAAAAAAAAAAATCTCATTTCTATATTATGGATGATTGAGGGGGAAGGGGGTGGGGGTGATTTTTGGGGGGCTTGGTTTTTTAAATTCTCTCTCAGCCGCTCTAACAAACCCCCCCTTGCAAAAGAGAAAAAGCAGTCCAAGGTAGACAGCTGCTTTTAAGGGGGCCCCTTTCCCGAAGGAAGAAACTTTCTATGGGAGAAAAAACCAAGAAATGAGCCCCCATCTTTAAGTGAAAGACGTGCCTCTTGTCCAGTTCCCAGAATCCCACACCACAGACCCATTTCCAAAACGGGGGTTTTGGACGATGCTTTCCTTTAAAGAGTAATTTAATGGTAGGGAGAGATAGAAAGCTGAAGTCATGATGTTGCATCTGAGTTGATTTATGTTCCAACAGATTTTGCAACTTAGCAAATTGTAGGTTTTACTGAGAGGACCCTGCTTGGTTTCATGAAAAAAAGGAAACCAGCATCCCTTTTTAACAGTAAACCCAGTTTTTAAAAACAAAAATTTCTACGCCTTGTTTTTTTTGGGGGGGAAAGGAATCAATATTCCTATTCCCTCAATTTGTAAAAAGGGAAACTGCGAGAAAAATTTTTCTGGAAAGCAAAAGGGTATAGTAAAAAAAAAAGGGAAAACCCTTTTTGAATTTACAGTTTTTTTTCTATAAGTACATATTAAAAGTACATATTAAAAAGTACATATTAAAATTGTGTAGAAATCTTCTTTATACAATACTTGATTGGTTGCACAACCCACTTAAGGCCAGCCTTCAGTTTTCAGACAGCTTACCTTTCCTGTAACTCTAGAATACTTTAGGAAACAGTGGAGATTATGGTTGGCTTATCAAATAAAAATAAACCTTACATGCTAACCGAAGCCTTTAAGTTTTTTAGTTGTTTCTCTGAGGATTCTATTGTCTAACCAAGAATTTGTTAGCTTGTTGGAAAGGTTGGTTAAAATTTTTTTTCCTTTTTGGAATCTTTCTCACATTTAACAAATGATGGACTTAAAAGGGTTTTTGGAAATTCCCTTTTAAAAATCTTCCAGTTTGTTTGGACGCAAAAATTTTGCTTCTCAAAGGGTTTGGGTAAGGTGATTGCTGATGTATTTTCTCCTTGAATATTGTGTTAACAAACATATTGTGTTTCCAGAACGAAAAAATTTTCTACATTTTTGCGTCCCCTCTTGCTGTTGACGGCTGCGCTTTTGTTCCTCCTTTAAATTTTCCTTATTTAAAGGGTTTTTTATACCCCTTGAAAGTAAAATTCAAGTAAATTTTTACAACCTGATAAAGAGCCTATTTACCCCGTTTACAAAAGGACTAAAACTGAAAAAAAAGAAGAATTTTTTAAACCTGTCTTTTCTTGTTTGGGAAATTTCAGGGGCCCGGGTCTTCATTTTTAAAAACCATAATCCCTTTCCCATTTTTTTTTTCCTAATAATTGCTGCTGTCAGCCCCTTTGGTTTTTACAGGATCAGTTTTTTTTTATGTAAAAACCCTGAAAATTTAAACGATTGCGCCCCCAGGAATTTCAGTTTCCCCCCTTTTTCCCAAAAAACTGTATAATTGTAATACTCACAAGAATTGATATAAAATTTAAATTTTGGCAAAGTAAAAATAAAAAAATTTCCTTTAAAAGTGGGACAATCTTTTGAGGGACACACAGAAAAGCAACTTTTAAAGTTTTAGTTGGGCCCAACATTAAAAAATTCCCCTTCATTTATGGATAAAAACCAAAAACATAAAATTCCGATGACAATTTTTTTTATTTACATGGGGGAAAATAGTTGTTCTTTTTTTTTTGGCACAGAAGGTAACACCCTGGAAATTAATTTGGGGCTCTTTAAGTTATCAACTGTTTGAAAATAAAGGGGAGTTTGGTTTTACCCCAAATTTCATTTTAAAAATTTTTTTTACCCTGTAAAAAATCAGTAAATTTCTGTTTAAAAAAAGAAGTGGCCTGCCCTGTTCAAACTTTTTAAAGTCCAAAAAACCGGGCGGGGAAAGCCAGTAAAAGAAAGGGCCCAAAATGGGAGAAATTTGGCCCCCACATCTTTTTTTTACGGTCACAGAAAAGGCAGCAGCTTTTTGGCCCACCTGGGAAACGAAGAAGAGAGTGACCACCCAGTAAAAAAGGAGAGTTGCAAAAAGTCCAGTCTAGAGAGGAATAAGTCAATCACCCTTTTCAATGGCAGTATAAAAAGAACGGGTTTTGTTTTTAGTAAAAATAAAAACCCAGATGGAGAAAGCTGGGAAAAAACTATGCACTGACCTGTTTATCAAATTTAAAACGTTATCAAACAGTACCCCAAGATTCCTGACAGCAGTACAACTAATAGCATTTAAAGGACCAATTACACTACTACACTCAGTTAACAAGTCAGCTTTCCCAGAAAACTATCACCTCAGTTTTTTAAAATTTAAGGGAAAATTTGTTAACTCCCTCCCCCAAATTTTTAAAACCCTTTTAAAAGTTTTAAAATGTTTCCTACTGACTGGCTTCCACCCTTGCCTTTTACGGAGATAGGGTTTTTACATCATCTGCCATGAAAAAGAAAATTGGGTTCCAAAAAATGGACCCAGGGTAGGCAGGGAAAATTTCTAAGGCCCCCGGTCCCCAAATGTAGCCTTGAGGAACCCCCCCAAATTTAAAAGACTTAGTGGAGGAAAGCTGACCCAGCTGGAAAGAGAAGCTTCTGCCAGACAGGTAGGAGCAAAAACCAGTTCAGGGGAAACCCCTTTAACCAAATAAAAAGTTCCAGACATGATACAAAATATTTTCGTTTGATCCCTGAAAAAAAAAAACAAAAAAACAGGGGAAAATCAAAATCTCCCGTAAAAGCCAAAAACATTTGTAAAAGGGGCGAGGACCCGACAGCGCACAGTTTATCAACAAAAAAAGTTTAAAAACATTTCACACAGTGGCATAGAAGGAACCAGATAAGATGTATCACAAGAATTCAGAAAAGACTTAAGAGAGTCAAAAATAACTTGAGACTCATCACTGTTAGCAGACACAAAATCAGAATAAAACCTAGTCTTAGCACTTTTTAAAACAGCCTTGTCAGCCCAATTCAATTCAAATTTTGTTCCCAAATTTACTTTTTTTTATATAGCGCCAATTTTAAAACACTTGTCTCAAGGCAACTTAAAAAAGTCAGGTTTAAAAACATTACAATTAAATTTCCCAAAACATTGAAAAAGTGCATTTAGATTCAGTTTTTTTATTTAAAAATTTGGGTAAAAAGTTTTTTGTCTAAAAAAACCCAGCAGAAATTTGGGGGGTTTAGAAGCACATCCAGGAGTACTTTTTTATGGGGAAAGGAAAAAACAAAAAGTTATTGGGTGTACAGGGGTTTGGGGCAAGAAAATTTAAACACTGCATTTTAGGGGGGAGGTTTCATTTGGGAAATTGGGGCCAGCCTGGTAGCCCGTTTCATTTGATTGCAAAATTGCACCAGTAAAAGGGAGAGTGTGAAGGTTTAAATTTGCAGGTAAAAGAAAAGTTTTTTCTTTAAAATTTGAAAGCCCCAAAATTAGGGGAAATAACCCGAGTTCAAAAAAGGACCCAAATTGTTGGTGCACGTCTTGCTGGCGCATCTGTGCCCAAAGACAGCAAGTTTTTGTGATGTATCAAGAGCCAGGGTATCCGGGGTTTAATGTCAGCATACCCCCAAGAAGGACGAACCACATCAACAGATTAACTGTGGCGAAAGAGGAAGCTGTCTGAAAGGGATGTTCGGATACTAACCTGGATTGTACCCAAAAAAACATAAAAACCACGGCAGCCCAAATCACGGCAGAATTAAATGTGCACCTCAACTCTCCTGTTTCCACCAGAACTGTCTGTCGGGAGCTCACGGGGTCAATATACACGCCGGGCTGCTATAGCCAAACCCTTTGGTCACTCATGCCAATGCCAAACGTCGGTTTCAATGGGGCCCAAGGAGCGCAAATCTTGGCTGTGGACAATGTGAAACATGTTTTGTTCTCTGATGAGTCCCCCTTTTACTGTTTTCCCCCACCCGGGAAAACTTACGGTGTGGAAAGCCCCAAAGAAGCGTACCACCCAGACTGTTGCATGCCAGAGTGAAGCAATGGGGTGGATAAAGTGATTGTTTGGGCTGCCTATCATGGCATTCCCTTGGCCCAATACTTGTGCTAGATGGGCGCGTCAGTGCCAAGGACTACCAAAACCTTTCTTGAGGACCATGTGCATCCGGGTTCAAACATTGATCCTGAAGGCGGTGCTGTGTATCAGGTTTGAAAAAGCACCAATACACACAGGCAAGACTGGGGAAAGATTTGGGTTTTATGAACATGAAAGTGAAGTTGAACATCTCCCATGGCCTGCACAGTTTACCAGATCTAAAAATTATTGAGCCACTTTGGGGTGTTTTGGAGGAGCGAGTCAGGAAAAAGTTTTCCTCCACCAGTATCAGTAGTGACCTGGGCCCCTATCCTGCAAGAAGAATGGCTTAAAATTTCCCTCTGACCACTGTGCAGGACTTGTATATGTCATTCCCAAGACGAATTGACGCTGTATTGGCCGTAAAAGGAGGCCCTACACACTACTAATAAATTATTGTGGTCTAAAACCAGGTGTTTCAGTTTCATTGTCCAACCCCTGTAGCTCCTTTAGTCGTTTCATCTAGAAAGAAAGAACAGATAAACTCTGAGGCAGTTTTCAAGGTTAGAGTCTGAAAGAGAGCACATAGAGTTAGTCACAGTAGAAGCTCAGTCAATCGCCATGTCTAGGAGAGAGAAAGGGTTAAACACTAAAAGACAGGGCCATGTGGATCATCTGTAGAAGGTGAGCATTAAGTTGTTGCCAGCAGAAGCTCGGACGATTCCCCTCTCCAGAAAGGTGTCACAGGTAGACACAGAGCCAGGCCAGGTGTAGCTTTTAGGAAGAGAAAAGCGAGAACAAATTTAAAAGCTGAAATAACAGCAAATAATGCAAAATTGGAGAGTAGTGTGAGAATGTAGCGAAGAGGGTGAAAGTGGTCATTATGTCCTCCAGCAGCCTAAGCCTATAGCAGAATAACTACACAGATAGTTTCAGTTCAGATTATTTAGTTAAACGGCGCTTATTTACAACAATGTCGTCTCAAGGCACCCCACAAAGGGTCCCACTGATGGTCATTGTTATACTAAAAACCACAAGGATTGGGATACCTCTCTCTGTCAGACTGATTCTAACCATTGGAAAAGAGAAGCCACTCTAACTATAAGCTTTATCAAAAAGAAAAGTTTTAAGCTAAGCAGCTTCTCAAAAACTCGAATAAAACAAGAAGTCTATCCTTCTTCCACTTTCTCTCCGTGCATTGGCAGGCATGTCTATGCATGTGAATGTGCTCACTGAGCCAGGACTCTTTAACTGGTTTACAGAATTAAGTCTTTAGAAGAGCCACCACATCTAAAATATTCATGCAAACAGTATTTAAATCATGATGAGGTGATAAAAATCTTTATCATTGCAAAAAGGGAAGCCCGGAGTCTGTGCACAAACAATGCAGTTTGTGCATTGATCAGGCAATGGAGTGCGCAGTGGCGTGCAGGCCAAGAACAGAAGTTAAAAGATTAAGCCCAAATAAAAATGGCAGCGTTACAGAGCCTTGCACAGGCCTCTCGGGTGTTTCTCCTTCCCATTCTATTACAGGGTGTAACTGACAGGTGCAGCCTCCTCATCTCCGGCTCATTTGGCTCATCAGGAAGGTCTTCAAAAGGGAAGCAGGAGCAAGAGACAGACGCCAGATTGTTTGCTCACATCAACGGTAATCAGGCTCACTCTCTCTTGCTTTCAGTTCTCTGATCCTCGACTGACTTCTTGGTGTCTTCCCTTTATTTCAGACAAAACTTAATGCTGTTCCCCCTGAGAACTCTGGCTCAGATTGGTTGGATCTTCCTCTGCTACCAAGCGTCTGAACTTCACTCTTCCTGGAGTAAGCTTACCTGAACGCCCATCTACCCCGCTGCTCACCTGCCTGTCCACCCTCGCTCTCCCTGCTGCCCCTCCTGGAACCTTCTTCATCAATACACTCAATACACACTGTCTTCAGATGTTCATCTCGCTCATCGTAACAGTAAGCTCAACTCATCTCAAAGAAACTTGTACTATCTCATCTTTATTTCCAACCACTCTAACAGTCGTCTCTTCCCCTAGTGGCTGCCAAGAGATTGTTCCTGGTTCCTGCTGAAGACTTTCAAATGCCATTGCTGAAAAAAATAAATAACTCACTGAAAAGAACTGCTTGCTCTGGTCGTTGTTGTGCCTGCTCATGGGTTTCATTAAAACCACCATGAGAGGCTGATGATCAAAAAACCAGAGTCACATCTCAATAGCATCTAAGCCAAAAGTTAAAACCAAGTCCAGGGTGTGTCCCTTTTCATGAATTAAAATGTTAAAATCACCAGCGATCAAAATCCCGTCATAGTTCAAGAGGCAAACAGTCTGGAAAGTTCTGCAGGAAGTAATTTTTTAAACTTCCCACATAGCAACACAGTTTGCTTTTAAAAACATCATATATGAAAACTGATTTTCACAGGTTAAATGAGGAGTTTTGTTAATATTGTTTAATTACTGTCATTATTTAGGATTTATGGAAATGCAAAATGATAAAACTTCACAGTTCCCACTTCCTTCTGATCAGCATCACAGTGTGACAGTAACCTCTTCTCCCAAACAGTTGAGATGAACACCCTGGTAAGGTCATCACTTCATCACAATGACACACTTATTAAATTATCATGCATTCCTTTGGGCTGGTTGGGAAAGTGCATGGGACTTGGGGACAAATGTTAGTGAACCCAGCACAAATCTAGTTTAGAATGATATCTCAGTAAAGATACAGAACCTCACATTCTAAATAGTTTTACCTGCACCAGAGGGCAAGAAAATGCATCTTAATCTTTTACAAGAGGTTATCCTAAAATATTTTTGATTATTTAGAACAAGATTTTTAGACTATTATTGTAAATGTCATATTTAGAGGTTTTGTTCTTTGGTCTAAGCAAGAACTCACTGGGAGATGTTATTGAAGGTTAAAATACGGTTTGTTGTAAAGTTGAATCGTAATGGAATGTCTTGAAGAAGGTGGTGATCTTAGCAGAAAAACAGGAAGCGATGTGAGCAAGAGGGGAAGGTTGGAGCAGCTGTTTTGTCAGTATTCAGGTTTATTCTTACTTGAGTTGTGCAAGGAAAAGACTGTGGATGTTTAAAGCAGGTGGTCAGCAGGTAAGCGGAGGCTAATATCTGATCTGTGCTTTATCTGATGTGGTAACTGATTTTCTGTGGTGGTTTGTTAGTAAGAATGGATAGCAAGTAAGTTGGAGAAATATGACCACCCAGGTAACCCTCTGATACACTATATTGCCAAAAGTATTGGGTCACACCACCAAATCAATGTATTCTGGTGATTGCATCCAGTCAGTGACTTGCAGCATTCCCTCCTCCCGGATGAGCATGTAGACACAGTGAACAGTCACTGGCGTTGACTTTGCAGCAATCCCTCATACTGAGCATGCATGTAGCGACAGTGGAGAGGAAAAACTCCCTTTTAACAGGAAGAAACCTCCAGCAGAACCAGGCTCAGTGTGAGCGGCCATCTGCCACGACCGACTGGGGGTTAGAGAGAACAGAGCAGAGACACAAAGAGAACAAAGAAGCACTGATCCAGAAGTACTTTCTATGTGTTCCAATCACTTCCTTGGTTGCAGGTGTAAAAAGTTTGTTGTGGAGAAGCTTGACTGGCTTACACAGAGTCCAGACCTCAACCTTCTTGAACACCTTTGAGATGAAGGCTGCTATTCTGGATCTCATCTAACTATAAACACACTCCTAAACCTTGTGGAAGATGTTTACAGATTAGTTAAATTTGCAATTGCTGGCAATAGTGGGGTAATCACCAAGCTGGACCTCATAGAAAATAGCACATCCATAAGCAAATCGCATTGGTTTCTGTACTTAGAACTGATTGGATTGGGTTTGATGAAAAAAATACCAGAACAGCAGGTCCAATACCAAGACAAGACTTTGGAAATGTGGACTTGGGTTCAAGACTGGTACCACACCACCACACCATGCCACAGTACTTGCCTGGATTATTCTTCTTCGTAAGAGAAGATGCTGATCCTGCTTACCTGAAGTACTTCATCCACCTACATCCACCTAGAAAAGCTGTGAGAGAGGACACAAATAAATACTACCCCATATCTATCCTCCTGTCTGCCATCGATCTTAATATCTTCCTTCAAACCTACACCTACCTGTCAGCCAGTTCTAGATCCTCCATGCCATAAGTCAAGCCATTAAGCCATAATAAAGGAAAAAAAATAGCTATCATCATCAACCACTGCACTCTGGAAAAACAAGACTCCAGGTTTCATCCTGTTTATTTTTTTTAACCGTGTCCTGTCCACCGGAGCAATACTCAGAATTGTTCTCTGAGTGCTAAAAAGAAGCCAAACAGATTTACTTTCACAAGCATTCTAGCGTTAGCTGTGATGCTCCGCTTGATATCTATAAAAGAAACTTTTTTAGAAACCTCTTTGAGATTATTTCAATTGTTATGGACATGGTGAGGGGAAACGAAAAGAAAAAAATAAGAAGCAACAAAGAAAGAGAGGTGGGGCAAAAAGGAAAAAGGGAGAGAAGGAGAAAAGTGTGGAGGAGAGAAAGAATGACGAAGAGATTATAAGAAAACACCCTGCTTGCTTCTACACCAGCAGAAACATATATAATAACAGCATTTTTACCAAAAATTGCACAGAACTAATGAATGCAAGATGTATTTAGTGGTAACTGCAGCTCATTTCATCCTGTTATTAATAAACCTTTTAAACCAATATTTTGGTCTGAAATGGGTTCATGGACTGGAGGCCCACCCCTTACCTTACCAAGCACCACAATGACTGATGATATCACAAATCTTTCCCATTTTTAAAGGCAATGTGAAGGATTTATGTCTAAAACAGTACAATTTGTCTTGTTTTGGCTGTATGTTGATCAAGTGGGCCTTATGTTTACACACTATGTTAACACTACTTAATTTTCTTTTGTATTCAGTTCAATTCAATTGAAAAAATACTTTATTAATCCCAAAGGGAAATTAAATGTTGTTGTAGCTCATATTATGAGGGAAGATTGTAGAACAATATGCAGTACTTGTCATGCAGAGAGTGTGTACTGGACACAAGTACCTGCTTTGCTGTTAGAATTCTGCAATCCTCTTTGGTGCGTCTGTAATGCTGTAGGATCATTGTGACATTTGTATTTTCTTTGTTTCTTAAAATTGTTGTCCTACTCTTCCAAATACATATGAGCACCAATATGTCTGTTTTTAAGAAATACTCTGGAATTCATTTTTTGTATATTCAAATATGTAATGGATATTTTAACTTTTTATACCCTCTATCACCAAGTTTCCTGCAACAGAACAATCTTGCTGGCTGTGCCATGTTTCAGCTAAGAAACTAAAGTATAACTAGAAGGGAAACTAGAACCTCTGATTTGTTTTCAGAAAGTCTACCTTCCCATTACCATCTTACAACATATGTGCTTTTTCGTTCTTTTTAAATGATCGCCTCCTCTCACATTTGCCAGGAACTTAGGTCAGAGATGTGAGGAAATTAGGTGTTTACATTCACATTTCGGCTGGAGTTAATATTTATTGCCGCATTTACAGTGCACAAGGGTCTTATGTATGCAGGGAAAGGCATGTGAAGCCATCCGTGTCACATAATGGCATGATAATTATTCACTCAAGAATAAAACAATATAAGCTGCATCAACCCGACCCAGCAGGATCTTTGTTTAAATTGGAACCAGCCGTCTGCCGTTTATGCTTTTATTTTTCTTCCTCCATTTTTAAAGCCCCCCTAGCTTTTCCATAAGGTAGTCATTTTCAAGGCTGACGTGAAACCAGATACCCAAGAGCAGTCATGGTAAAGGTCCAGAAACAACACCAGGCTGGGACAAACATCCTTTCACCTTTCCGTATCCCCCGTTCGATCTTCTGTGACTGCTCCTGGGAAGGAAAACACCCTTTTACTGTGTCAGAACTGGGATTTCTTTCTGCTGCCATGGCAGGTTTTTTTTTTCCCATCTGGCTCTCTTTTCAGTCCCTCCCTCTTCTTCTTCTCCTCCCCTCCCTTTCCATTGCTGCCACATCTGGAACCCAGCTCCTCGTGTATTTATGTGGTCTGTTTTGTTTCTTTTTTCCCCCAAAGTATTATTTAAAAGTTCTTTACCTTGTCTTGTTGGCAGTTTCTCTCCATCTGATGAGGTCTGCAATTACATGTCACTGTAACAGGTCACTTTGCAATTACATGCTCCACCACAGAATCTTATCCCCTCCTCTGAACTGCACCACTGCTCATATGGTGGACCGAAATAGAATAGTTTCATGTCTGTTTGGATGGCAGCCCAGCTGAAACTATGCTCCACCGTGACTGACAGTGGGATGTGGACTGTTTTCAGAAAAAACCTATAAGACTAGTTGCGCTTAGACTCAGTTCAGTTGTACTCCAGCAGGCTTTGGTTGCTGTTGCGCCAGCTGGGCTCTAAAAGAGGAGACAAAGCTAAACAGAGTTTGAGTCAGAGTGGATAGAAGTGAGCAGAGGAACAGAGGGCCTGGGGAGCATACTGATAGAAGCACAAGCCCTGACTATGACCTCCAACGGAGCACCTTAATGTTTAGTCTCTAACCAAGACAATGGGTAAGTTTACTGAACTTTCTTTTTTGGAGCTATTGGACTGATGCTGGGTAAAACTCTGAGCCTTGTCGTTAACTTGAGTAAAACATCTGGAGTATGACTCAGAATATTCTTGAGGCAGGTGTTATGATAAACTGTGAAACATGACTAATGTCAGCGGTCTTGTTGATCTCAAACAAGTGTCCCAGGAACACAGATTTTTTTAAGTGCCAAAGAAATTCAGAGGACGACGAAAATATAAGCAAATTTCTAACCTCATGCTGGGAAATTGTTAAACATGCACACAAAAGACTAGTCATAACTTCTCTAAAAAGTATTTAATACTAATATTACAAAAAATAATACGGGCACATTTCCCATTAGATTTACTTTGGATAAAAGAGAAATTGGTTTTAAAGCTTTTAAATTTAATGAAAAACAAAATATTTATCAATTGCTATTCTCTTGTCGTGACGATATCAACAAAGTAAAGTCTTCCTTTAGCTGTAGGAGAATGAAACGACTCTTCAAAAGTAGCTGCAGCTGTCACATGTCTTCATGGCCAAGCAGCAGGTAGTCTTGCCCAAGAAATAAGTGTTCAACAATGTCTCCTCTCCAGTCTGAGTTCAGTATCCATGGTAACCAACTGTTCAACTGGCTGATGAGTGGTGGTATTCTCCACTACTTTTTAATTACTGTTTTTTTTTCACAGACACAGGCCATATGTTAAAGTGGCAGACCAAAGAATTTCATCATATGGAGGGAACGATGTTACCTGGCAGCACCACTAATACATGCTGTTTGATTCATAAAAGTTACTATGGAGTGTTTTACAGCAGTGTTTTACTTGCAGGTGCACATGCACCATGTGTGCTTTCGGCTGTAAATAATCTATCCAAAGAAAGAAAGACGCAGAATAACTGAGTAAACGTCAACTCTTAGCAGCGTGGCTAACCTCCACCTCCAAGCACACCAAATTTAGTGCGTATACACTATGGTGAAACAATTATTAGCACTGTTGCTCTTCAGCAAGAAGGTCCTGAGTTCGAATCCTGGCTGGGGCCTTTCTTGGTAAAGTTTGCATAATCTTCCTGTGTATGTGTAGTTTTTCTACTGGTACTCCTGCTTCTCCCACCATTTATAAACATCCCTGTTAAGTTCATAATTGGCCACTCACATAAAGTTAGCTAACCCCCCAGCAAATTAGGTTTATTGATGAAATATATAAATTAGTAGCTATTTGCAATAAACCAATCAAACAAGAACAACTTAAACAGCAACACAACTAGCTTAAAAGTGGTTTCTACAAATTGAACACAGAAATCAGTTTCTGACCCATGGGCAGCAGAGTTTCAATAGAGTTTAAGTCAGGCAATTATGATGGACACTTTAGTATCTTGGACTTTGGGGATCATTGTCCTGCTTAAAGGTCCAGTAACACAAATGCTTCAGCTTCAGCACAGACGACAAAACATTTTCTTCCAGGATTTTCTGACTGAATCCCGGTTTAACTTTAAACACTTTAGGTTTATTCAGCCAGCTGAAGCGAAATGGCCCACAGCATCATGGATCAACTGCCATGCCTCACTAAAAGCAGGGTGTTATTTTCAGCATATGCTTCAAAACCTATTTGGCTTACCTATGTATATGTGAGCAAACGGGAGGTGAATTTTTTTGTGGTTTTGCATTAGACGTGGTGTGCGTCTTGGAGTTCAAGTAAGGAGCCCTCCGGTGTATAATATTTTCCTTACTATGAAACTGCTACCTCAGTGGCTGCTGCCACTAAGTCTTGCTGCAGGTCTTTTGTAGTCAGTCATGTTTTTTTGACCACCTGTTGCCTCAGGGCTCTGGTGGCAGCTATTGATAGCTTCTTCTTTCTGCTGTTTCCAGGTGGCATAGCTGCTGTTCTTTTAACTTCGAACTTGTGAACCATGCTTTGAAACTGGATCTCTAGAAACATTTAGGACCTTGGCTCTTTGTTGTATATTAATCATTGATTGTGCAAGGTGATCCTCTTTTCTCTGAACATTCTGGACAATCCTCTTGATGTACTCATGCTTCTAACATGTAACGAAAGTCCAGGTATTTAAATTGTGTTCTATCTCAATCACACTTGATGCAACTAATGATGCCCTTTTAGATAGATGTTGATCAGCAGGTCAGCAGAGATTAAACTCATAGAAAATGGATGGATGTATTTGAATGCATTTTTTGTTACTTCAGGTAGACATGGTCACATTATAAATAGCTAGTACAGAGAAAGACTGCTAAAGTCCCTTTAGTGTTCCCTCTATGTGGCATTTGATGCTTTTAAATCACAGTATATGGTCCTCTCAAGATTTCACACATCGCTGTCAAGTGGAAAATATTTTATGTTTTTATTCTGAGTCATGTTGATGCTGAGCTCCGCGGTAGCAAAAATAGTTTGGAAAGTGGCTGATCGGGTTTGTATAGGAGTGATGAAAGTTGAGATGGCATTAAAACAACAAGATTTCTGTGAGTCTTAAAGTAATAATGGTGATCCAGCCCACATGTGTCTTTACTAAAGCAGACATCTTTGTGGTGCTACAAGTCATGTTGCCACTATGACTTTATGTGTCAAACAACAACACAAAGGACCAAACAGGGATGTATAAATA
>JAHHUM010002900.1:574990-646714 GCA_036173005.1 Crenichthys baileyi
TGGTCACGGATATATAGAAAAAAATAAATTTTCTGCTCTGTCCACACCTCTAGATTACAGGCAAATACTTGACAAGATAAACTGATTTTAGTTTATCGGAGTAGACTTTGCAAACACAATGTTTACGAAGCGGGCTTCTCTGCGCGTTACTACTATTGCTTTTTCTGTAAGAAACTGCAACAACATTAAAGTGGTCATAATCGATTTTCCAAATTTTTCTTCAACTGTTCTGATTCTGTTTCCATTGAACGTCATGTCTTTGTTATATTTATTCCTATATTTGGTGCTTGGGTTTTTTTTTTGTTTCTTTGTCATCCTCTCTCTGTTGTTTATTATGTTCTAAAAGGTTTTGCCATATAGGTTCATTCTTTTAAGTTTAATTTCTTAGTTATTTCTTGTGTTCTGTTTCTTATCATATTGGGGTTTGGTAAAGGACCCAAATGGAAGGAGTGATATAAAATGAATGGAGTGATATTTAAGTTTTTTTTAAATAAAAGGCTAAATTACAAAAACTCACAGCATGGCACGAAAAGATCTGGACATGGAGTATGGACATAGAAACTGGAGCAACAAATAATAAAACAGGAAGAACCCCAGGAAAAAAACAGGCCTGGAAACAGGCAAAACAGGAACAGAAACAGAAGAGTCAAGCAAAGAACAATGACCAACAGAGCTTATAAAGGTGATTAAACAGGTGCAGGCCATGGAGTAAATATGGTAGAGCAGGTTAATAAAATCTACTTGGTTGCATATTCGCTGAGGGTGGAATTAAATTAACACAAATTAACATGAATGGAGCTGAACAGAGATACAAAAAACTACAAGAAACAGGGGAAAGACAGAAAATAGATCTAAATGTACAAAGAACATTAAAATAAACTAGGAAGCTAAACACAAAAGAATGAAGAAGGTCAGACCTAAAAAACTTAAAAATAGGGTGGTGATCAAAATACACTCAAACACCTCTGGATCATGGCAATTCCCTGTGTATTCTAGTTTATTTCTCCTAGAACTCTGAATTTTCCCCTTGGTTAAGTGGTTTCTATGTATCTTAGGTCAGCTCCCTCTGTGTTATTTTCTGTTATTTTCTTTCCTTTTGCCTTTTTATGTCATTCTCCACATCTACTTCAGTATTTATGCTTACTGTTTTCATAGTTCATTGCTGGATTCTTCCGTTGCTCCGTTTCCCAGCCTGTTTCTCCCGAGCCGGTCCTATGTCCTGTTCCCTCCTTGCAAATATTGTAAGTCCTTATTGTTTCATTTTTAAAAACTCTTCACTTCTCTGCCTCTTCTGCCTACATTTAGCTCCAGCTAAAGATCAAACATGACAGTCTGAGAGAAAGTGGTAAACTGTGTAAAGAACAAGCAACAATTGTTTTTGGGAGAATCATTTTGTTAGCCATAATTGAGTCCATGTTCATCCTTTGAATTCAGATGCAATGTGAATTTCAACCTTATTTGAACATTTTAAAGCGTTTCAATTGGAATTTCAGATGCCATTTTGACCAATTTTTTTTTTATTTCAAACAAAGTGGACAAGCTAAAAAATTATCCTTAATAGAAACCTGGACTTTAAAATACTTATCAATGTTTCTTAGTAATCAATTTTGATGTAAAATTTTTTTTCATCAATAACACTAATAATTTAGAGTTTATCAGAGCAAGCATGAAAACATGAGTTTCACTATGATTTTATTTTCATCAGAAGCTTGCCTAGTTCCAACACAAAGCCAATTTGAAAAAGGAAAAGTACCAATACAGTAGAGCTTTGGGAGGACAGTTTGGCTCTAGAACCCACAGTATGTATGTGTATTTCCTTTGCATCAAGGGTTAAAAAAACCCTTCATTGTTCTCCTACAGATATCAGTTCATTGTTATTTGTTTGTTACCCAATGGCCAGTAAATGTAACCTAAAACTCCAAAATAACTACATTAAAAGACCCATTGTAAATGTAAGTCCTTCTAAGTATTAAACTTTATGTAAAGCCACACACACCAAGTTATGTCTTTGAAAATGCTCTTTGAATATGCAATCCTAAATGAGACATGGCATACTGTTTGCCACCTCTAATTACCCAGAAAACTTTTGCCAGTGTTTGCTTTTTATAGCCAAAGAGGAAAGAAAAGCACTAAAAGGCCTTTTGAAGCGCCACATGTGCGCTCGCCCTGCACGTACGGAACATTTCTTGCATACCGTGCGATTTTTGTGGCTGATATTACTTATCATGTTGAGCACATGTGACTCCCATTACTTCTGCACCTTTAAATCAGTGGTCAGTCAGTAGGAAAGTGCTGAAAAGTCCCACCCAGGAGGAAAGATCTGAGCGGGACGTATACCCTCAACCCATGATTTTTAGTCTTCCTTTTTCTTTGGCGTAAACCCACACACAGACCCGGCCAACCTGATTTACTCCCAGCCCTTAATGTAAAACAGCTGTATGGTTGACCTGCAAGGAATGGCCCTGGTTGAAGAACCCAAGATCAGTTCATTCCAAAGCACATATCTGAAGCCACTCACCATCCACTCAAATGAATCTTACTTAACAATAATCTGTAAGTTAGATACAGGTTTATTACTTCAAATCATAGACACGCATGAGCAGTGACTCACAGACAGAGAGCAGGGTTTCTCTGATATGTCAGACTGTTCTATAAACGCAGCAATGGCGCTCCATCTAATTAAAGAAGCTTGCTGTGTAACAATCACCTTCAGACCACCTTACGTGTGACAGGTAGAGTCATGTCTACGTTGAGAGCTCCTCCTCCTGCCAGCAATGGTTTCAAATTATAAATTTGGTCTGCCTGAAACCCAGGATCAAAGGTTGGGTAAAACTTAAAAGGTTTGCCCACATGATTCAAGGCAAATCCAGAAAACAACATGCATCTGCTTAGCCTGCCAGTAATTGTAATGCAATTCAGTACTGCCAGTCTATATTAGTTTTACAACCCCTTTTGCCAGCTATATAAATAAAACCGATGAGCACATTTTCATCTGAGTAATATATCATTTTATGTGTATGTTGCTTCAGCCTGGAGAAACTAGAATTTTTTACTGACTCTGAAAACTGGTGGAACATAGTTGTTCAATTGCTGTTTGATGGAGTTTTCCCCTGTGTCTTGTGGTTTTATTGCGATCTTATGCTGAATTTGAGTAGCTCCACTCAGACTGCTATGAAAATTCAGCACACTTTCATGGTTCCTTGTATTCACTGCTGTCACTGTCATTTCTCAACCCATCCACAGAGCCCTGTTGTCCTACTTTGATATGAAAGTTGACTAAATAAAACCCCAGGGTGAGTTCAGCAAAGTGTTTGTACTTGCTGATTGCAATGGATGTGTGGTGTTTGGCATTATTATTTCTAGATTGTTTATAAAAAGCAGCAAGCCCAGACACAGGGTTTTCGCTCCACTGTGTTGTGTAATGTAATTATGATCATTTTTGGATACAAAGTTCACTATAGTTTACACACTGTTGGCACTTTGTTTGTAATATTATATTTAAGTTGGCGTTTTCTCATTTTTTATTTTGTTACACTCCTTTCTGTTGCAGTGGCTTGCAGAAATATTAATATATTTAGAACATTTTCATATTTTACATTGCAACCACTAATAAACCCACATAATCTACTGCAGAATTCTGAAGTTTAAGGAAAAAGAATAGATGGCTTTTAAGGTTTCATACAAATAAAACTTTGTTGAACAATAATAAGTCCTCTAAGGTGTCTCTGTACAAGGTTCATGCATCTAGAGAGTTTTTACAGAACAACTATAGCTCAGTCTGATTGGATGTAACGCATCTGTGAACATTATTTTTAATTCCTGACACACATCTGATATAAACCAAGGATGGTCTCCTCTTATCTAAGCCATTTCATTGCTGATCTGGCTGTATGTTTAAGGTTGCTGTCCAGCTGCGAGGTGGACGTCCACCCCAGTCTGAAGCCTTAATATCAAACAGGTTCCAAGATTTCTTCATATTTAGCTCTGTCCATATTGCCAATGCTGAAAAGCTTTCCTGTGCCAGCTGAAAAAACGCATTTCCACAGCATGATGTTGTCACCACCATGTTACACCAAGGTGTTCAGGCACCATACAGCAATTCACATGTAGGTCAAAAGTTCAGTTTTGGTCTCATATTACCAGAACATCTTCTTCCCTCTAGCTGTGCAAATGTGGGTTCTTAAGGCTTTCTTCCAACAACGCTTCCTTAAATGCCCAATTAATAGAGTCCAACCCTAACAGCCATTCTTTTAAGATGTTCTTCCACCTGAGCTGCAGGATCTCTTAGCTCCTCCAGAGGAGTCTCTTGGCTGCTCCGATATTAACGCTGTCCTGCCTGTCAGTTTAGGTGGATTGCCAGGCATCTGTACGTTTTCATTTGTGCCATACTCTTTCCCATTGTGAATGATGGATTGGACAGAACTCCATAAGAGTCAGGGATATTATTTTATAATATAGCCATAATTGAAAGTTCCTGCCAACTTGCCTAACCTGTGTGGTGTGTTCCTTGGTCACAGAACAGCTGTCTTCAAACTTTGATGAGATTACACACATGTTTTCATGACCCTTGAGTGTTAGGTTTTGGTTCTTCTTTGGGTCTTTAACTATTGTTCATTACTACCAAGTCTCAGGCTCTTCTTTCACTTGGTCACTGCCATCTTTATATATATATATATATTATATATATATATATAATATATATATATTATTTAATATATGGAGAGAGAGAGAGAGAAGAGGAAAGAGAGAGAGAGAGAGAGAGAGAGAGAGTCAGTCAGTCATTTTTCAGTCAGACATTTTCTACCGCTTATTCCATAGTGGGACGCGGGGAAGCTGGTGCCTATCTCCAACAGTCTATGGGCGGGAGGCAGGGTACACCCTGGACAGGTCCCCAGTCCGTCACAGGGCAACACACAAACAACCATGCACACACTCATTTATACACCTAAGGGCAATTTAGAGTGACCAATTAACCTAACAGGCATGTCTTTGGACTGTGGGAGGAAGCCGGAGTACCCGGTGAGAACCCAGGCATGCATGGGGAGAACATGCAAACTCCATGCAGAAAGACCCCCAGCCGGGATATTAGAGAACGCCTTTTCACCTTATTCTGCATTTGAGCGCTTCATAAAACCACATTAGCACATGCTGACTGTGGACTGCAGACTTTTTAAATGTTATTTTGAAAACATATTATCTTATCACTTTACAATTTACTATGACGATCTGTTATATAAATTCTCAATGAAGGACATTGTTTGCAGTTGTAATGTGACAAAACATGATCTTTTCAGCACTGTGCGGACTCTAATGCTGTTTCAGAAGAAAATCTCTTGTTTGGCTTCTTGAAACTGACTGCGCTTCAGTATTGATTGGATTTTGGTCACTTTCTTGCCTCGAGGAATGCTCTGTCACTGAAAGTATGTGTATGGGTTGGGTGTGGTTGCAGTCACAGCCATCCATCTTGCCATTTTGCACACCACACAGCATTGTAATTTTTATCCAAATAACCAGTCCCATCTGATATGAGTTTTTGATTTAGTATTGTACCACGACTTAGTGAAATGAAAGTTTTACAAAGTTTAGCTGAGTGTGTGAGGGGGCTGCATGAGAATGACACACTATAAAGCTAGCAACATGTGTCAGGAGGCTTTGACTGATTATAGCTTCATACCCTGCTTTTACCTCACCACAATGTAAGCCTACCTCCAATTACGTCTGTCTGACTCCCTGTTCACCATGTGGTGTGTGTGTGTGTGTTGTGCTTCTTTACCAGCTTAGCTTATTCATTATTTAGCAGCTCCTGATGTTTTGCTTGCTGACTGCTCAGGTGTCAGGAGCCTGCTCGATCTTCTTCACTGAATGAGACTGGTTTGGATCCCGTTCTGCTCTGTTTGGACTGTTAGAGCTGCTCCCAGAGCTACAGACTCCTACTCTGAAACTCTCTAGTTAGTTCTAGGTGTTTTTTTTCTCACCTGGCATCCTCTTGTTGTTTCTTCAGCTTACTGTAGATGAAACTAAAAAACTTCAAAACTGGATAATTCTCATGGTGCAAAATTGGAGACTTGAGGTAACAAAGCTACTATCTTCTCTTTCCTATTTGTCTTTTGGAAAATGCAAGTTATGAGTACTTTTATAGTTTGCTATAAAAAACCAAGAATATGGTGTGTTCATATTAGCAGACTTGTGGTTGGGCTGTAAAGTTATTTGTGCAGCTGAATGTAATCTTTACGGGGCCGAGGGTTCTTTAAGTGCCTTGGGAGCTGCTGTGATTGTTAACGTTTTAAAGTGATACAAAGATCGCATTTATTAATGCAACATTTTGTGACGTAGCTAAATCCTAGACCATGTATGAAGCTGTAGGTCTCTATGCAAGTGTGTGTGTGCGTGTGTGTGTATGGTGTGTGTGTGTGTGTGTGTGTGTACGCGCAACTTGACCCCTTGTGATCTCATCTGCATCCACAGGTTGCCTAGAGACACTATGAAGGCATAGTATTTAACTTCCACATTATGCAAAAGGAAGGAATGCTAGCTGACCCAAACAGACAGCACGGGTTTTGGCCTTACAAGGATGTTAGTGCAGCCAGGAATTTTTCCAAAAGGAACAAGTTGAGGTTTTTAGAAATTTCAATACTCATGCATACAGAAACTTTAGAAAGTAAGTATGAAATGCTGCACAAAAAATGGTCCAATGTCTGGTAATGTCTTTTGGAATGCTTTTATTATAAAAAATTTATAAGTATCTGATGTCATCTTGGATAAAGGACCCATGCTTTTAGCCACAAATTACACAAAATTACTTTTCCAGTTGTTTTCTAAATATACTGAAAGCCTATTGCTCGGCATATTTCTTCTTCATAAACTTGAAAACAATATTTTTTTGGATCAACTTAAGATCCTAGCTAATATCTGATAGGAAAAGCATGTGAGACACAAGTGGAAAGAACAAAAGTATGGTTGTGCTTTCAAGTACTTGGCTTTGGGAGCATTTTATGTGCTAATCAACTCTAATGTGTCTTTGGAGGCTGGGGAGAGAAGGTGAATGATATTCAGCTTCTTCATACTCTAAAATGAGCTTCAGTCAGTCAAACCCAAAACTATGAGTAAAAGAATGTTTCTGCTTGTGCACCCTTCTGCAAACTTTTGATAACCCTTGACTGTCACATTTTTCATGGAAACTGGCTAAAAGAAACTTGGAAGATGGCTTTGCTGCATCATGACAACAATGTCTTTTATAGGGACTGAAAGGCCAACACATCCTCTTTTTTGCTTTGTTTTTAGCATTTTGTCCTTTTTACTTAAGCTTTTGCCTCAGTTACTGTCGTGCTTCTACAAAACTTATAATTGTTCTTGATGATGACTTATAGCATATGAAGGGGACAACCTTTTTTTACCTGGGGTCACTAAATAAAAATGCTGTGACTGCCGGCATTCAAGCTCTTGTCCACAACATTATCCATATGTCAATGAGCACAAAATGCTCAGTACTATAACACAGTTTCAGACCAGGAGAGTTCATCAGAGCTGATGTATTTTCTGTCTTGTGTGATAATAAAGCAAAAACCCTGGACTTGTGATTCCTTTGATTATTAGGTAATGTGTATTTACTGGTAAAACGAGACTGTATTTCCTCCTGTACCATTGTACACAACAGTGCAAAAGAAGCAGAATGCACAGAGAACTGAGACATTTTTGCCTTGTTGCTCCTGGAATGATATTTTTCAAACTCTATGTTCCAGTTTGTAAATAAAATTTGATTTAGTTCTCTGCATCTGCTTGTTGGTCTCATTGTAAAGAGTGAATATGTCCAAAGGGATTGCAGCGTTAAAACATAATGTTTGTATCTACAACTTGTACAAAGTAGTTATATTTGCTATTTTTAAAGCATATACTTTAGTTTTAGAACCACTCTTGTTACAAGCTAGAGTTGATAGTCATGTAATGTGTAATTATCTTGAGTATGAGCATAGTTTTTTGCCACTGGGAAGCAGATCCCAACTTTAGTGTCATAAGCGGCTAATGGTTAGCCAGACGTGGCATTCTTACAGTGCTTCAAATCTTTTCTTTTCTTCACTCATTCAGAGTTTGTTTGTTCTACTGGGCACCCAAAATGCTTTCACACAAACAATTTTAAGTGGTTCAGGCTCCTTTAATGCTACAGCAACTAAACCCTGACAATGGGTCTTTATTAGCCAATTCCATGAACTCAAGAACTACATCCTTTATCACTTTATATAGAAGTTTTGAACACAGAGACAGCGTGTCAATCTTAAAACACACTTTCATATTTCAGGCTCAAAATATTGACAAACAGTTACTTCACATTAAAGCAGGTCATGCTGACCGCAACAGGTTAGCATCCCCAAGATTTCGTTCTGTCCCTACTAAGCACTGTCTGGTGTTTTGGCTGAATTGTATGAGCAAATCAATTGAAACTAGGAGGTACTGAGAAAAGATTTTGTCTTCACTGAAGATGTGTTAAAAACTGGCAAGAACATATGGATTTAAGCAGCATATGAGTTTGACTAGTTTAACACAGTTGTGATGGCTAGATTCAATGGTTCAGAGCATCACCAAAACTGAAGCTCTTGCAGGTGATCCTGGTCTGATGCGGTCAGTATCTATCAAAAAGGTTCCAAGGAAGGAACAAAGTCAAACTGGCAACAGCATCCACAGAGCAAAAGATATCTGATGAATTCTGATACAGCAGATAAACTACTGTAGCTTGAATTACTTGATAAATTTATCCTCGTAAAGATATAGATGTGTAAGAATAGACATTGCACTGTAGTTTGTTGCGCAAGGGGTTACATCGGCCCAGACCACTCTGGGAACCTCATATTGTTATGCCTGATCAGTGTATAATAGAATGCTAAGCACCAGAAGCTTAAAAAGATTCTTTCACCTCACATGAGCTGATTAAAACAAGACTCTTTTAAAATTCTTACCAAACTCTAAAATCTCTGGAATTTCTGGAATCAAAGAAAATTTTATCATGAAATCTTTTCAAAACTTCACATTCTGAAGAACTGTAAGTGACAAGAGTGTCTGTGTGGATCTGTTTCACAAATCCACAGTCCATCTGTCAGTGTCATCTTCTCAAGATTTCCACTTCCTTTAACTTTTTTTCCACTTTCCTTTCTGAACTCAGCCTTTTATTGTTTTAAAAATACATAGGAAAAAGGAAGAATGCATCTTCTCTATCCTCCCACACATTTATTCCTGACATCAAAGTGTGCCATATTCAAACCTGTGACGCTACTGAAACCCATCATCCTCCCTTAGACATGTCAGGATGTTGACATTGTTTTTCTATCATTAGCCACCGATCTACAGTGCAGATTCAGTAGAATATTCTGTTGTGCATCTTGAGAACTGCAAATATATGTTCTATCCAAGATGCTGTGGACAGAGATTGGGAACTGCATGGGTTTTCATTAGGAGAAGACAGGAAGAACTGTGGAAGCTGTCATTTTGTACAGGTGGTATCACAAATGAAGGTTTTGCCAGACCCCAGAATGGACTAATACAGATCGCACCTATTGTCCCCCTAGTTGTATGAGATGAATATCTTTGCAAAGCCAGATGTTGTTCTGTAGTTGCTGAATATGTATACTGAATAAAAAAATTAATGGTCTCTATACATTATTTTGAGAAAAACACGTTTTGGTTCAGTTTAGCTTAAAAAGGTGTTACAGTGCTACATTTTCATAGCAAAACCTCCAAAAATGTCGTATTTCATTTCTTAATGTTGGGAAGACTCACAGCTCAGCACAGTCTGTTGAAACCTCTGGGATTTCGGGAAACCTAGAACACATAAAATGCTGGGTGGCAACAGTTGTTAGCACTATTGCCTCACAGCATGAAGGTTCAAATCTAGGCTGAGCCTCTTCTGTGTCTAATTTGCGTGTCACTCTCCCCTCAGTAAATATACTTACTGGTTTTTAAATTTATCAGCTTTCTTATGAATTCTAAAAGGACATTTTGAAAAAAGGTTTTCAACGGCCACATTTATCCAAATTGAGCTGCCCTCCTGGTGCCAGATCTCAAGATATGTTTCATCCTATTATGGAATGTGCATGATGAAAATGTAAGGTTAACTTCTATGGATATGCACCATGTGTTTTGAAAAAGCTGGACAAAATGCTAAAGAAGAATAAAGATTCTGAGATGGTGATTAATTTAGCAACAAACTTTTAAAGTGGTACTTTGAATTCTTTGAAGACAAATTAATCTAAAAATATTCAGACCTGCAGACATAAGACTATACATTGTAAGTTTATTGCTGTTCTCGTCAATCAAGGACTTTGATGCTGTTGCACAAATGACAACCTGTAACAAAATCTGAAAAAGGCTGGGAGGAAAGCCTTTTAATTTCATCTTGCATGTCAACGACATGACTTTAAAACCTACTGACATCCCCCCCAAAATACCTTGAAAATGCCTGAAAAATGCACATGCAGAAGCTTTGAAGGTAACACTAATATTTCACCTGAGTAGTCAAACCTAAAACAGTAAGTATTTTGTAGATACTGAAGTTAGATTACAATGAAATGTAACTTTTTTCTCTCATCTGGATATTGTTGTTTGTTTTTATGTAACTCTACATGGAGGGTTAAAAATATCAGCGTCATAAGTCAAATGAAGAATTAGATACAAGTCTTATCTAATATAAATTCATTTCTATACCGCTTCATCCATAGTGGGTCGCAGGGAGCTGGTGCCTATCTCCAGCAGTCTGTGGGTGAGAGGCGGGGTACACCCTGGACAGGTCGCCAGTCCATCGCAGGGCAACACACAAACAACCAGACACACACTCATTCACACACCTAAGGGCAATTTAGAGAGACCAATTAACCTAACAGGCATGTCTTTGGACTGTGGGAGGAAGTCGGAGTACCCGGAGAGAACCCAGGCATGCATGGGGAGAACATGCAAACTCCATGCAGAAAGACACCTGGCTGGGAATCAAACCCAGAACCTTCTTGCTGCAAGGCAGCAGCACTACCCACTGTTGCACCATGCAGCCCTAATATAAATTAAAATTTGATAATAATAGCAAAAAATATATACTCTTCAGGACAGGCTTTTCTGTGGGTATGTCATTGCGTTTTCCAAACTGGCCATTTGCTGTTTGGAGCTTCCAAATGTTAACTATAGAAAACACCTCTCTATATATTTGAATTACACAAGGCTGTAATTCCTGAATTCTTCAACATATGGTCATACAGCAAACTAAAAGTCCAAAATGTGGTAAAAGAAGGGTTTGTACAACTCCACAGAGGTAAAACAAAGCACCTCTCCATTCCCCAATTCAAACACTCTCACACACACACGCACACACACACAAACACAAAATTTCCCCACAGTGCACTCGAAGATGTATTTATTTGCTTGAAAATAAATACCATTTTAAATTTGTATTTTCCAGCTGAACAACATATAAACAAACCATAGCTGTGCATACAAGTTTACACTTACTGTCAGGGATAAAAGCCTCTCCTTTGAATTCTTCCTCCGCCCAGTCGGCAAACAATGAGAGTACGGTTCGGTTTAGTCCTGCTCTGAAAAGTTGCTCTTCCTTTTCTTCCTGCCTCATCTGGGCTTTAGCTGCTTTTAACAAAATGTTTTCTCATGATTTTCTTGGTAAAATGCTCTGAAAGTCATCAAATAATGCTTTTGGCACAGTTATGCACCGAGGGCGCAGAAAAATAACACAGTTTACACTTGTGTTTTTCAAAGAAGGCTTTGAGTTTGGCTCCCCTTCCTGTATATTACTATTAGAGGAATGTCATTGACCACTCGCCTGTGGCTGCAGAATCAGCATCAGAGTTGAGAGACCCGAGTTGTATGCATGAGAGTTGGTCGGACTTGTATGACATGAGACGACTTCCGGTTGATACGATTGGATCTGCACAGACCACAGGTTGAAATGGTGTCAATCCAAAGAATAGAAACTGGCAGCCAATTTCGCTGACAGAAAATGAGAAAATTTAGTTTTTGAACTGTAATTTTTAAAAACATTGGTATACCTTGATAACGGAAACATGCCCGATTTACACAAGGTTTGGCTGGTCAACCTTTAAAGAAGGGGTTTGTTCCAAATCAAAAGTTCATCACAGGGCAAGCTATGAGACAAACAATTAACACTCCCTTAAACCACCAGCTGTCACTTAAAATAGGTTATCCATGCCAGTGTTATCTAAGGAATGTTCTGCATTTAGCTTTATTGAGATAGTGGCAAAGTTGTTGTGTCTGGACACAAAACCATGTACTTTAAATGTTTCCACAAAATGAGTGCTGTGTAATATCGTAGTAGCAATATATGTTCTTTGTACAGTACACCTCTTAGTGAAGGAGCAGCAAATGTTTTTCATAGCTGGGGCCTGTTTCGTATTTTTGTTTAAGCTAAGTGCATATTAGCTGACAATATCTTATTTTTCATTTTCTTAGCTTACTTGAGCCATTGAATTCATCCAGCTTGGTTCTTACTTTTTTTCACTTTAAATCCTTTTTAAGACTTTTTATATTAGATCTTGAATATTAGGAAATATTTTGGTAAAGAGAGAGTGATTTAGTTGGATGTAATGTAAACATCAACTCTGCAGTTTGTCAGTTTTGTGATATATGAGGGGAAAATTATGTTGACTCACCAAGTATTAAAGCCGTACCAGGCATTACCATTATATGCTGCCATGTGTGGTTTTCTCTGTGCCAGCATAAGGGCCCACTTTGAGCTTACCCACTTCATGTGTGGGATAGGAATGCTGACTTCAAGGCTCAGCACAACCATCTTCCAGCTTGTTCCCACCCAGGCAATCATACAGTACCGTTCTTGCCCTCTTTTTGTCCCCACATGACAACTCTGTGGTGAGACTGTAACCACTGTCTTCCCCTGTGAATCCAGTCTTCAGCTCAATGAGAAGAGGAGAGCATTATTGAGACACCAGTCCACAGGGTGTCTGCCTTCTATAAAACTCAACACCCAAAGGCAACACAGAGGCTTACTTAATCTAAGGTGTCAAGAAAACAGTGGAAGAAGTAAAATTTTTAAACAAAGGCTCTTTCAACGTAAATACAAACTATGTGAAACATAAGAAGGACCTCTGAAGACTCAAGAATTTTAAAGTTGGAGCACATTTCCTCACAGTTCATCTTGAACTACATCACATTTATTCAAGCAAGTGCTGGCCTCTAAGAAATGGTGAGTGGTTTTGTTTGTTCCTCCTGCTTCTCAATGTTTGATTTCTTTGTTTTAGTCAAACACAAACCCATAAGTTTTGGCACGACAGTGAAGCCGAACCCAAGTACTGTGGTATTTTGTTTTCTGCATGTTTTCTTCCATTTGGTGGCTGTAACCAGAGGCATTCTGTTTTACCACAGCATATTATAAAAAAGACTTTGAATAGTTTTTTTCCTTAAAGTGATGCAGCAAGTCTTGTAGAACAGAGTGAGTGAAATCGGAAAAAGAGGGTCTTACGAAATATGTATGTTGATTTCATCTTATTTCATTTATTAGTGTCTTTTTATAGGGACAAGTGTTTGCAGCCGAGAAAAACAAACTATCCTTCATGATGCTTTTGGTTATATAAAATATAACCAAAAGGTTTAAAATGCAAATACAAATCAGAATAAAAACATAAAACAATTAGAGCCATACAACAATGCAATTAAAACGTAAAGCTAGTGATCCTCTTCAAAAAGCTGATTTCATTTTAATTTAAAATTATGTCAATCAGTGTTTAGTTTTACAGTTCCACATGTTAACCCCTCGTACAAATGTTTGTTCCACAGTAGTTTATTGTAAAGTCGTCTTATAATGCCCACTGGATGCTCCATGAGTTACGCAACCAGTAGGTCTTGAGAGGTTTGAAATTCAATCAAATTAATCAAATTCAGTCTCTTTAAAGGCATGGTAATAGTATGATCTAATAGGTTTTCTAACCAAGCTCTTAATTGTCTTATTTATTATCTTCAGTGGCTTGATTATTGTAGATGCTACTTGTGACCAAGATGCTGAACAGTAATTTAAATAAGAAAAAACTGAAAAGTTTTAATGTTTGCAGCATGAAATGGTGCAGTCTCTAATTAATCATGTTTGCTTTTGCAACTCTGCTTACCATCTTGGCATGTCTGTGAAATTGTAAATATGTATCCAGGATGACACCAAGATATTTTACTTGTGAGACCCGTTTGATCGCCTGCAGATTGATCTTCAGATTTAAATAATTTGTGCTAATCAGTTATCAGGCCCTCGATGAATAAGACAAGGACAGAGTTTTTTTTACATTTAACATGAGGCATGACTTATTGAATGAATGTAACAGACTCATAACAAAGAGAAAGTTGTGTTGAAACAAATGCAGTGTCTTTATCAGCTACATATAAAAGAGTGTCATCAGCACCAGGACATGAAGATGGCAAATAATGTATTAGAAACAACCTAAAACAAAAAAGAAGTAAGCCTTGGGTACACTTGTATAATTTTGAAAACCATGATATTTTGGTATTTTAGGACATGTATTGTTCACTATTTAGAAGATACAATTTAAACTCTATACCTATCTTAGAAAAATGTTTGATCATTTTTAAATAAGAATGTCATGGTTTAAAGCATGGGTCTCACACTCCTGTTTTCAAACCCCGATGTCCTGCAACTTTTAGATGCACCTCTGGTTCAACACACATGATATGGCTAAATCACCTTCTCAGTATACAGCCAGTGTCCTACTAATGGCCTAATTTTTGATTCAGGTGTTTTCATCAAAACCAAATCGAAAAGTTGCAATATACATCACCGATAAACTGAAAGTGACAGAAACAGGGATACACCAACATTTCAATCCCCTCAACACATATGCAGAGTTAAAACATATCTTCAGTAAATTTTAGTATATGCCCTAGTGATTTCTCCTACATTTAAGTCTGAGTGGTTGCTATTTTACCCGGCATGTGACTTATGGCGTAGACAGAGGTTTCTTTTGTTTGACTTGCCTACAAACCACATTGTAACCAAGGCAACCTAAAGGGGGAAACCCTCTGGGCAATCTCAGGTTTCAGTCAGGACATGAAAAGAAATGTCCACGACAAAAAGAAAATTGCTACTTTGTTAGCTGACCATATGGTCAGGAAACTTTCTGTAACACTTGCAGCCCTGGTGAATGAGAGCGGAGGGTGCAACCTAGGCTGTCTGTGCTCAGATCTTGAAGGTGGAACTTTAGGTTTTCTATGTAACATTACAATTTTTGGTTCAAAGGTTTACATGTATTCATCATGGGCATCAACTAAATCAGTTTGGAGCTTTTATTGATTTGAAAAGTTCTTTCTTTAGGGTAGCATGAATATACAAAAAACTGGACTAGATGCACAAAGTAGAATTAGTTGGAATTAATTGGTCAAAGTTACCATAGATGAACAACGTAAGGGTCTTTAAATGTCTGTTTTATAGCCATCTACAAGCTTCTGGTATACTTCTGGTTGGATATTTGACAGAATTGTTACAGTTAATTGTGAAGTGGTTGGTTCTTTTCACGGACCCTGCTTTTAAGTATAGTCTATAAATTTTTAATTGGGTTGGGGCTTTGAAAAGGCATTTCCAGAGGCCTAATGTTAATTAGCTTTAGCTTAATTTAATTATTCCAAAACCAGTTTTGATGTGTGTTTGGGATGTTTGGGGTGTTTGATGTGTGTTCTTGTGAAACATTTAACTGTGTCCAAGTTTTTAACTGCTGCTTTGAGGGTCATTTGGAGGGAGTCCTCCTTCTTCATTACTCCATGCACCTATATCATTGGCAACAAAACAGTCCCACAGCATCATGCAACCACCACCTTGCTTGACAGTTAATAGAGTGTTCTTAGGCTTGGAAGCCTTCAGGCATCCTTTCTGCCACTATGGTCAGATAGCTCATATTTAGTTTTGTTCCACCATAAAACGTTTAAAGGCATTTGGCTTTTCCATTTGGGCAGCTGCATATTTCAGCTGATCTTGAATTTGTCAGTGTTGGAGCAGAAGCATCATTCCTGTGTCACAATCTGTTTGTTTTGCTCTGTGTGATCTTCCTGTTTTCCCGGAGAAGCTCTGCTGATGGGCGTGGTGTGCAGACTGCTCCTGCACACCTGTAATCAATCTATGGCTGGAGCGCTTTTAAGGAACTGCGGGACAAGCATTCTTCGCCTGATGCTCCACGTTGAGTGGTAACTCAAGCCTCCGAGAACCTAGTCTCCTAGTTTGTTTTTCGTCTGAACGTTTTGAACCACTCTTGTTAACCTTGAACTAACCAAGCTCGTTTTCTCTGCTACTCTCAGGTGGTTGAGAATCCAAGGCTGGATCACAGCCTTGGATTCTCAACCCATCATCTTCGGACAGCTAACTAAGGACCTCCATTAACCGGCCGCCTCTGCAAGCTCCTACCGCGTCCTCCAGCCTGCCCGCCCTCCAACAAATTGCTGAGACATCAGCTTCGGACTCTCTGGACCCCTGGATCTCAGACACACAGAATGTGCCCGAAACCCTCCCAAGATCTCTGCTGCCAGGAGACACTAAACCTGAGGACCGAAACCCGACGACCTGAACCAGTCATCTTTTGAGATTATTAAACCTTTGATCTTACCTGTGTCTTTGTGTGATTCTGCATGTGGGTCAAGAAACTCTCGGTTAATATGACATCCTGCTATGTATCATCTCTGACTATGTCAATGTACTACACTGAAGCTCCTGCAGTTTCCAGTTCATGGCATCCTTGAACCTTGGTTACTGGGTTGTCCCAGTTCCTAGCTAATTCATCAATTAAATGAGAGTAACAGTTTTCATCCAATTGAAACTTGGAAAACAACTAGTGTTATAGCATGACAATGGCTCCAAACATGCTTCAAAGCAGTCTTTTGAATGAATCAAGCAGTCAAACATTTAAGTTTCTGGAATAGGCTTCCCAAAGGCTGACCTGCCAGGAAGCCAACCAGTTTAAATGAACCTCTGGCAATTCTGCCTAGAGGAATAGTAAACCATCTAAACTAAAATTATACAGAAAGCTTGTTGATGGCAACAAAATGTAGCTGAGGGGCATCTTTTCAGGGGCGTATACATATACATTTTTTCTGGTATGTATATTTTTGACAAATTTTGACAAAACTAAATTTGTGACCCCATTTCTTGTTTTTACAATTTATTTATCATTCCAACCCTAATAAAGAATCGTACAAATACATGACTGAGGTCTAAAATTCATATGACATTCATGACCTTCATAAATGTATGTAAACTTCTGACTGGATGCATGAATATCTGAGCGGAAATCTGTGACAAAGACTGACGGTGCCAAATTAAAATGGCTATAAGACAACTAGAACCAAAACACACTGTGTGGTGGCCTGTGACAGAAGGGAAAGTGATCACTTTCAGTGTAATGGTCCTTAACACAGCACTTAGTGACACACTGTAAGTGCCCAGAATTTGAATTGCTTGATTGAACAACTCAACTTCATTTATAGGGTAATCCTCAGAAGAGTGCTGTAATGAGCTGGAGGCACATGTAATGGAATCTGCTGCAACTCTGACTTGATAGCTTTGACCCCTTCCACAATTATAGGACCAGTATAATTCATCCACACTTTTATTGCAACAGTTGTAACAGGGAAATTAAACCGCATCCATTGGTTGTTCTAAGTATAGTATTCTGCTCTATTATCACTAAACCAAACGTCATGGATGCCGTGTTTTTCATCCCTTAAACACAAAGTGCCTCAGTGTGCTAGTCCTCTATGATGCTGGCAAGGCACTGGTATCATTTCTGAATTACTGTGATGCTTTCTCTGAAAATGGCCCTGGAGGAGCTATGCCAAGACTGCAGATAAAAGACCTCCGCCCATTCCTTTTGCCTCCTTGCATCTCTGTGTGTATATTGTGAGTCGATCTGATCCATTTGGGTATTGAATCAACACAATCACTGATTCATTTTTTCCCTTGTTGTTCATAATTATGTTACCCCAGCAGTTTTAGCACAATCAACACGAATACCGCATCACGGGCAGGGACTCCTATAACAGGTGCCTTCATCAAAGTTTCAAAACTTTTACAAACCAATCAGCTGTTGTGTCATTTGTGACATATGTGACGTTTTTGCCGCTGAGGCATTCAAGAAGCTGCTGATATGGGATTGAATGAGTGACATGTTTCATTCCTTTCTTATCCCACTTTTTTAAATTGCTTTTCTATTACTAAATTTATTGGCAACAGGAAGCTTTGTGAGCTTTATCAGAAAAACACCGGGCAATATTTTAAACTGAGTTTTTGATGATAAAGGTTACATGGGTTTACATGGTAAACATAAAATCTGTAACCACACCTCTGGAGGATATCATTCAATAAAAGGAATAGACTACAGTTAAGACAGGGGGCATCTGTGGCTTTTCCTGTTTGAAGATAGACTAATCTACAGTGATGGGATACATCAATAAAACTGTGGAATAAAGTTGCGGGCACTTAGGAGCGTCAGCCTCCTTGCTCAGGCTCAAAAACGGCAAAGAGATTCACTGGCTGGCAGCCAGCCAATAAATTAGAAGATAAGAAATATTATTCCACTGGCACACCAGTGGCTTGCTGCTATTTAAAACAGGGGGGTTTATTGATAATTAAATTACTTGGAGGGAAAAAAGCTATATGACAAGAATAGAATGCTTGGAGGTAGATCAATAAGGAGATATTGTAGTGGACAACACTGCAGAGGCAAGAACACAGCTCAGAGGATGCAGGATGGGTTTACAGACAGTATATGTGTGACAGTATGCTCCTTTCAAAGGATTCAGAACAATGCCGAGCACTGATGCAAACATAAACGGAAAAGAAAATACATTTGTTTAAAAAAAGGGAAGGATCCCTCTTACATCGTGCAATCTTTGTGATTATGATGCATGTGTTGCATTTCAGATCCGGAACTGAAGTAAGATGGCCTCAGAAAGAACGTCGACCCCTCAGAGCAGCTCGAGACAGAGCAGCTCACTCTCGTTGTCACCGATGAGGCAAGTGGCAGCACAACCTGTTCTCTGGATCTCTGCACCTCACTTTTGTCATGTATTCATGTATGCTCTCAAAAGCTTTGCTTGAAGGAACACCCAGTCACAGCGGCTTAAACGGATAGTTCAGGATTCTTTGATAGTTCAGGATTTTTCGAGACCAAAGCAGACTTTTACCATTTCAAAGCAAGTCCACTTTTTAATTTACAAGAGCATCATAACTATGCAGGTTCACATGCACATTCAGGCATTGCTCACAATCTGTAGTCATTTATCTATCAGAAAGTCCTTCCAAAGATTGTCTTTAAATAAAAAAGCGACTTGGTCTTACATATTTTTGTGCAGAGATGAGTTGAGGGCGTCTTAACCCAAAATAAAGGCTTTTAGTTATCCTTCCAAGGTCCAGGAGTCTTTAACAGGCACAAATGTATAGAAAATAACCTAAATCATAGTGTTTGCCTGTCTGAGTGCAGCAGTGTAATCGTAAATAATCCAAACCTTTTTGCCTGTGTTTTTAAAATGTGTCTTCAACATTAAATCAAAGGTTAGCTTCTCCTAGATATTCTGAACCTCCAGTGTAGAAGTCCACCTACTCGTGATACCTTTATAGAATTGCGCCCCCACTGATGAGTCTCGTAGACATTGTTGTAGATCTGTTTGTTGACACTTGGAGTCAATGTGTTGTTTGTATTGCAGGTCACTATTTAATGTTTTTCAAACACACGTCTAAACTCCAGTTTGTTCACGATTATTGAGAACGTAATGGTTGACTGCACCCATGGGTGAAACTGTTTCAAGAATAGGCAGAGCATTTGTCTGTGAAGCTATTGTTCTCGTCGCCCTATAATGTACAGTAAAGTATGTTAGGGTCTCTTTTGCTTGATTTCTCAGATTTTTCTCAAATTATTTCCGAAGTTCTCCATCACATTTAATGTAAACAGAAACATGTTTTGTTACTCCAATGATTGTGAGTTTCACCTTCCAGGACATTGCTAAATATACTAAATGAAGATGCCAAAATGTCAGTTGAAAAATCCTAAAACATCATTTTAAAGTGTGGTATGTTAGAAAAGGAAAAAAAATGAAGTCCTTCACACAGCAAGTCTCTGACATTCTCTGCTGTTGCCAAGAAAAAGGCTTCAAGGTAATATTACTCTTGTCTGTAAATGTTTACATTGAGCTGTTTATTGTATTTTGATATTTCCTTGTGACATCCCAGATTGTAGTAGAATAAGAGGCTTAGTGAGCTTACAATGTAATTCTGTAGCATTTGGTCATCATCTAACGCCCCAATCACCAAACCCCCCCCCACACACACAGACACACACATTTGAGGCCCATTTCATTATAATAATGCTTAAATCATGTCTGCCCGTGGACTGAATTGAAAGCAATAATTTGGCTGACACCATAACTAACTACGAGCAAAGTTGACACTTCAGTGCCAACACACTCAAACTTTATATTGGCCTTGAGTAAGCATGTTGGGACCAATATGTGGACTCTGACGAAGGGTGGATACTTTCTCTACTGGTTCTTTCTCTTCTATTAGGTGGGTTACAGTAGCTGTGGCGTTTGAGATGCTGGTATACTGGCAGCTCTCAACTGTTCAAGTCTTTAGTCTACATTTGAACAGATAACCTGTTATCATTTTTTTGGTAAGCAAATTAAACCTAGATAGATACACCACAAACCATAATAAATCACTCTATACTATCAATTTGTGACTTACTTTTAGTGTTTGTAATGGTTCCTGTGGAATTTTGATTTCTCCTGATCACATTCATATTCATATTCCAATATTCTCCTTCTGTGCATGCAGGTCACTTTGGGGCCGTGAACCGTTCAGACTGAAGTCTGATGGCGGTCGCAATTAAATTGTAGTGTGAATTACCATGAAAAAAAAGTTGGATTTCAGCTAAAAATCTGAAATGAGCTTAAAGACCTGCTATGTGAACGAAGCCATAGTTTTCTTTTCAAAGCTATATTTGAGTCAAAACATAGAGCTACATCTTAGTAGGTGCTTCTTACAGCTTTTGTTTACTGCTGTTTTTTTAACATCCAAAGCACGAACTGAAGTGATAAGCTAATATTAGTATGCTACCTTTGTTTTGATAAGACTTATTAATTATTTGGATTGTAGAATATTTCGATATGGTTCCAGTTAATTGTGTGCGGACAAAACCTACAGGAAACTCTGGTCCCTGGTCTCAGAAATTTTTGTAAAAAGTGGGGCTGCAGCTTAGGGAAACACAAACAAGAAACACTTGACTAGTATCGAGAGTTAAATTCTGTCAGGGACTCCCATAATTAATGTAATTTGTAGCATTTATTTTTTGCAGCAAGATGCAGATTATCTAGATGAACAGATGGGAACTTTAAGTTGGGTTAGGGGTTTGGGTTAGGTTTATACTGTACCAGCAATTCATCTTCTATAAAACGTTTAGGTACAGCAAAGCTATTTTTACCTCACATTCGAAGTCAGTAAGTTAGAGATTTAAAGCTAAAATTCCAAACAATCTGCCAGACACATGTGGCCAACAGGCAAAAACACCAAGGACTCCTTACATACTAAACAATCAAAACCTGAAGCAACAGCAGAGCTTCCATGCTGAATAGCAGTCACATATATTTGAAGACCTACTGGACTCTACAATACTAACTAACACAAACTTTAGCTGGAGGTCTTTTGATTGGTAAATTAGTCATTTATGCCTTTTATTCAGCTCATTCTTTTGTCAGAAACTGAGATTCACAGAAAGCTAAGGCAACCCCGACCCACCCCTGAACATTTCTTATAGAAATATTTTCCTTCAAAACTCGTATCACATATCTGGAAGTAACATGGGCTGTAATTGTGTAAGTCTATAAAACAGATACTGATTACTTTTTGGGAAAAGGTGTCTCCTTCTAGTCTTAAGTATGTCTCCTGCATCTAATGTTGCTCCCTATTGCTAAGAGTGAATTTTACGAGAAAAACATGAGAAAATATACAAGCTAGAAAGAGACATCACATCTTTGTCTCCTGCACTTCAGAAAAGAAACCAGTGAGCAGGACATTTTCCTCTGGGAAGGCCCTCCATGTGCCCCAGTTGCTGACAAATTTAAGTCATAAATCTGAATATATAATTTCGAACAGTTTTGCATTTACAAATTCTCAAATCACAATGTTTATATACACGGACTAAACATAGATGTGAGATCATGTGAGCTGTCATGGTCGGCATAGACTGCTAGGCGCATAAACAAAGAAGTGATTTAAATGACTTCCTTGCCTTTATCTCATGTGCCCACTCAAACATAAATGCCATTTGTGCTACGCATGGCTCACAAACAGTCAATAAATGAAGTGCTGAAAGGCACCAAATGGCTTAATTGTGTTAAAATGAATTGCAAACACAGATGGAAAACATGTATGCTGTCAGCATCTGTGTCTCGTGCATGTCTCTGACATCAGAATCGGCCCACGTCGGTTTTTCTGACTAATTTATAATTCTGCTTACAATCAGGAAAATCTGGCAATTAATTACATTGCAAACAAGTTTTCTATTGCGTCATTCTTATATGTGTGTGTTTTCACGGTATGTTGGCCATTTGTTTACAGTGTACTTGACAGAGTGAGTCTATGGAAGTCTGTAGGTCTGTATTTATATGCCTTGTGGTGCATCTAACGTAACATCCATGCCGGAGCCAAAAACGTTTCGTTGGGGTGGCCAGACAGAGACCATTGCTCACTGAGGGGTGGCCAAAAACTGATTTCAGGCTTCTCATTGCGGCACTAGTGGCCTTTATTTTTATTGTTATTTAAAAGTACTGTAAAGAGAGGGAGAAGACATGCAGCACAGGTTGCTGGGATTGGGACTCAAACCAGGGACAGCTGCGTCAGTGACTGAAGCTTCTGTATATGTATGGCACACTCTACCGCTACGCCACATGCCGTGCCCTTCTTTTTGTGGATTGTGCAGCGGTGGTTGGTCTCTCTTGCAGACACATGGCTAGCTTTGTCTTCTCCTCCATAATTGATAAAAAAAACACACAAAAACTAGTTCCAACAAGTCATCTTTCATGTTAGTGCCTCATGAATGTTGATAATTCACCTTAATTCAACTTATAATAATAAAAGTGCATTTTTTTTCTCCTAAACAGCACGAATACATGACACCATGAAATTATTTACGGCTTTTATGGAAAGCATCTTAAATAAAAAAATAATAATGTAGCACAGAACTTGGGCACATTATTTCTCTTTCAAACGAAAAAGGAGAGAAAAGAAGTCCCTTCCACTTATGCTAGTTCAGAGACTGTTAATGAGCTAACAAGCACACACACGTAACACATTGCCCTTTCGCAATTGCATTCATGTGTGGTGCACATTACACGTTAGTGAACTTTCCTCTTTCACAGGAAACCAGCCATTTTTATTTAAATTTTTATTTTAAATTAAGATAGGAAACTTTTCAAAGTAAATAAAAGTGGTTGCCTTTTAACTTAATTCAGAGTCTGACCTTTTCTGCAGCAGAGGAAAATGAGAGGAAAATTGCACCACAAAGTCTTCTGTAGTTGCTGCCTTTAATGATCTTGTGAAGGTGAACCAAAATCACTTCTTCTATTATAATCGTGTTAGTTTTTGAGAGCATTTCCGCTGCCATCTGTTTCGGAGGAGAACTGCTTGGTTCCGGAGGTGCGCTCCACTGTTGAATTATGTTCCCATAGAAACAACAAATCACTTGGAGTTGCTGCAGAGGTGGTCAAGGATTGGTTTATGGTGGCCATGGCCACCCCTGGCCACCCCCTGGCTCCTCGCCTGTGTAACATGCCAAAGAGTGATTCAGTTAAGTTTGAGGTTAGAGGTAGACTGAGACAAACAGACAGACAAATGGGAGAAACAGAGTCAGTGTGTTTTGTCTTTGCCGAATTTGGCCTTGGCTGCACATTAAAAGTTGTTAAAAACATCTGGAAATCAGATGTCTGCCTTGGCCACCAGGATTTAACTGTATCAGTCAGAGGCCAAAATGATCTCCTACCAATGTGCTGCTTTTCCATGGTATGCACAAGACTGACCTCTGTCTAGAAAACCAAGACCTGCCTTGTGTATTTAAAAGTACTATTTACTTGATCTTTTTCCCATTTTCTGAGTTTATCTGTCACATCCAATCAGAGTGAAGTTTTATGGCTGGGTTGAAGCTCTAATTCTTTTCTAAGAGAGAGAGACAGAGTTTTGTTTAACATTATTTGGTCTTTTGCTGAGCAGAATTTAATTTTCATCCCTAAATGTCCTTGTCCTTAATTCTTTCTGTGACATTATTTCTACCTCCAGCTAATCCCAAAGCCACACTCATTGTCCTCAAAATCTTGACGCTCATTTTGCCCACATTTCCATTCTGTCTGCCCAAACAGTCTGTGGTTTTGTGGTAGAGTTTAGAAAAGCTTTCCATTTGTTCCATCCCTTCCCCAGGCATTGGACTGTGATAATAATGCTCCACAGACATTAGACTCCTTCTTGCTTTCAGTATGTGTTCATTAAATTCTATATTGGCTGACTGAGACAAAAGTCTCCGAATTAGATGCAGTGAGACGTAAAACAGATTGTAACATAAATAAATTCATGCTTTTATGTTATTTTTCAAATATCATTCTAAAATAGAAAATATGACAGCAAGAAGTAAGTGAATGATGCTTTAAACCAGGTAGTAAGAGGATTAAAATCTAAAAGTCATAAGAGATGTGGGGGGTTTCCCAACAAGACACATCCAAAGTGTTGAGCTCAATAGCCTTGATCCAAAGCCATTTGTGACTTGGAGATGTCTTCACCCCTGACAAAAATATTATGTGTAAAGCCACTTAAAGAAAGAGAAATTCACCCCTATGTTAAAAAATAAAACTGTTAATGTTTTGTTAAAGCTTGATGTAGGGTTCTAAATTGACCATAAGGTCAAACATCAAATACGATTTAAGAAAGCTTTAAAATAACAAACAAATAAGTAAAATAATCTAAAATAAAATACAATGAAATAAACACTTTGGGTCACTTTTCTGGCCCCAAGTCTGGATAAAACCTATGGTAAAACCCATGTGAGGTGTGGAACCATAATTTTAGATTTTCTGGAGCTAAAGAGGCCAATGCAAACTTGTCAGCAGCCACTTTCAAATGCATATACAAACTGATTTTATGAAATAAATCTTTTTTATTTATTTAAGCCATGCTAATGTGAATAAATGTAAATTCAAAGAAGGTTTTGGTAAAGAATTGCCAGTTGGAATTACATGTACCTTCAGTTAGCCTGTTATGTGGGTGCTAGCAACTGAACTGTTAGCTAGCTACAATGGAACCTGTTGTGCTAATTTGATAGTTTCTCCTATGGTAGTTTTTGCCAAAGTTGAACCAAATAAAACCTTCTTATCTGTATAAATTTCCACATCCATAAAATCTAAAACAGTAGAGAGGCACATTATAAGTTTACAGTGTACTTTTCCCTCTTAATCTGTATTTAGGACCTGTTATTATCCTGTTGCAGGCTTTTTTGTCAACAGGTTGGCTTATTGTAAGACCATGGATCAAATGGAAAGAAGCAGACGTAACTCTGCCTGTATTAATCATCTATGAGGTGTAATGTATAGCAGCTGAATCATATAAAGCCTGAATTGCTAGAACAACCTGCTCCTCTAATCCCTTAAGAGAAAATCCCGTGACAACCATGTTTTAAAGTAGCACTACTCCACTGTTTGGTCTCACACCTGTCAATCTGATGTGAGCACTACACTGCCGTCTGACCTCCTGCAGTATATATGCTGACGTAAAAAAAGTTGTGAATCATTGTGGTTTGAAGCACATTTATGCTGTCATTTACGATTACTATCTTCATTATGCAATTTGGCACAGACAGCACATAGTTAGAGATTAAGACTGAAAGTGTGTTTTTATGTGGGTATTTTTCTTTTTAGCCCCAAACAAACTTGACTAGCTCCCTGTGATGTTGAGACTGTCAAGCAAGTATTTCTTCTGTCTGAACTTTTTCTGTGCCTGGTGGGCATTTCCTCAATCTACATGACCAACATCTCTCTCTAATTAGAACATGCAAGAAAAACTTTTTAAAGCTAATGCTGGCAGTTATTTTTTTGAAATTATTAATAGGACCATTCACAGAGGACAAAATTAGGACTAAAATGCAATGGAAAATTATATAGACTAGAAGATATAATAATTATTATTATAGACTTAAAGATAAAGCATATTCTAAGAAGAAATTATTTGTTTAAAGAAGTTTAGGATGAAAGTTTCACAGCTGTTAGAAGAGCAGTTGCTCAGGATGTCTGAATGGCTCCAGAGATTGTTAGTTTATAAGTTACACATTTACGTAGAGTGTACAAAGAAGCTGTAATTTGATGACCTGCTGCAATGGGACTCATTACCCTGTTGTGAAACAACAAATATTGCACTGTATTATTTATGAAATATTAAGTTCATGTTTTTTTACGTGTCCTGTCCGGCAGAGTAGCACAAGAAGTGCCAAAAAGAAGTCCAACAGATTTATTTTCACAAATGAACCATTATGGCCTTGCTATGATGCTCCGCTTTATGTATTTAAAAACATTTATTAGAAATTACTTTGGAGCTTTTTCAAACACATTGGACATGGAGATGGAAATAAAAGGGGTGAACAAAAGCAAGAAAGAGAGAGAGCTGGGGCAAAAAGGTAAAAGAAAGAGATAAGAATAGAGGTAGAGAAAGAAGGATAAGTAGGGTACTACATAACACCCTAGAGGTCTGCTACCGCAGAAAGAGAGAGAATATATACTATACTTATATAATAAGCATTCAAAGTACCAGCAGGCATGAAACAGAATAGAATTCAAACAACTAGCACTACTTGGAATGTATAGCATTTTGATATGTTAGTAGTCCCCACATAACTATACAAAATAGACAGCATACAAAGTTGGCTTGTCAAATTTCTAGATTTGGGGTCAACATATTTTTTCTTTCCTTGTTTTGAGCTGCTGTCGTTTTTTTTTTTACTTATACAGTCATATTCAACATATTATTATATGCCTTCTGATGAGGCTCATTGAAAAAACAACATTTAAGCAGGTATTAAGTATACTTTTTATTAAGCCCACATATCTGTATTATTTCTTTATTGTTCTGTGCAGAAATCTTTTCGTAAATATTGTGTTTTCATTAGCTGTAAACAGATAATCATTGTCATAAACAGAAGTAAATACTTGAAAACATCAGTTTGTAAATGTGTAAATAATTCATGTATTGTGTTTCACTTAGTGAACTGAGTTACTGAAATAAATTTACTTCTCAATAATATTATAGTTTATTAAATGGCTCTGTACGTTGGGCAATTTAAAAATGTTTTTTTAATTGGATTGAAATGTAAAGAAGTGAAACACATTTTGTGAAATGCAAAATCCATGTGTATTATCACCGCTGATATCACTCCCTTGTTTTTTTTTCTTTTACCATGCCTACTAATTAGCTGACTTTCTGAGAAGTGTTAATGCTCTACACAGTCTATAACTGTAACCAATGGATGAGATAATCATTGGCTGAACAAATCCAAAACCACACAGGGTCTTCGGCCTTGTCAGCCACTTCTACCATTCGGATTGATGATAATAGGAGTAAACCTTCATTGATGCAGACTGAGAATCTGCATAGCATAGCATGAGAATAATCGATGTTATTGTTGTGTCAGTGCTCCCACATTTGCCAGACATTTATGAAGGTTCCTGAGCAGTGGAACATTTGTCCATGAGTTGCAATACAAAATGTGAGGCAGCCTTACTGGAGATCAAATTCTATATGCTACAATATCAGTTATGTAAAAAAGCCATGCTGGATTATGCCATACTCCATTCAAATGCAAGCCAGATAGAGAATATTGTGATGGGGAAATTACTGTAGTTTAGATATGTAAGCTAGTCTTGCTTTTTAGTGTATAAGACATGAATAAAAAGGATCTGCATCAAATGTATTTTAATATTTGCCATTTTAGATTATGTAAAAAAATATTATTAAACTGCTGAAAGTTTTTTTTCTTTTTAATAAAAGTCCATAATGATATACTGTAAGTGACAGAGTCAGAGTCATAATTACCTCCAGACCCTCTGTCTCTCACCCAATTTATAAACTTAAATTATTTCCTGCCCTTCTTTTTAAGTCTACATAAAACAGCTAATTTTTTACTTGGACAAATGAAGCAGCTGTTTTTAGTAGCTGTGAGCTCTTGATTTGTGGCAAAATTGTATCAGAAGGGTTTATTTTGCTATTACCTTGCTTTTGACCTAGAAAATGACTTTTAAAACTTTAAAATAGACTAGGAATACACACATACGCACACACACGCAAAGACTTTCTCTGTAGTTGAAAAGTAACAAGCCCTCTTATTGTTTCATACATCGAGAGTTAGCTCATCATCTCTTGGCTCAGTGTTCATATTAAGGAGCTCTCTTTCAGAACTTCATGTGCCTGAAGTACATTCGGTATCCACTCTGTGCTTGAGTACATCAAAAATTAAAAAGTGACTCATCCAAAAGTTGAAGTCATAATTAACATCTCAGAGGGACTGACTAATATTGTTGATCCAATTTATTAAAGAAATCTGTTATCCTGTCTAAACCTGCACAGGATGTGTTTTATTTAATCTTTATCCTTTCTTGTTGCTTGTCAGCTGGTCTAAGAATGTCTTAGATTTTAAAAGCGTACATTTATTTTATTTTTCAGAAGTTTACCTTTATTTCCTTAGTATCTAGTAGTTTTGCCTTGTAAACTGTATGATGTGGGCTAAACATTTTAGTTAACCTAAATTTTCATTTTTTCCTCCTGAGAAACTGGGGTAACTGCATCACATTTGGAGGTCGCCTTCCCAACAAACACCTTTCATTCTACTGAACTGAGATCAGGGCTTTCTGACGGGCAATGTAAAACATAAAATTTGTTGTCCTTAAGCGAATTTGATGGTACTCTTAGGGTCGTTGTCCATTTGGAAGAACTATTTGTGCTTTACTTAATTAATTAATTAATAATTTTGTTAATAATTGTTCATTATTAATTACAATTATGAATAGTTGCTAACAGCCAAGCAATCACAATTGCACAACAATTAAGATATGATAATATCATAACAATATGAAAAAAAATGTGAAAAAAAATAAAACATATTCAAAAAAGGCCATATTACCCACTTTTGAACCACGTCTTCCACCACTGTCACTGACTCAGCTAGTAGCTACCTGCAGAAGTGAGAATGATGCTTCGTGTCCACAGGGTCCTGCTCTAGGAGATAATAGAGCCGTTGTCGCAGGACCCTCTATTTGCCCTGCATATAAATATTTGTCATTCCCTCCTGGCTGTAATACATTGCTTCCCCTCCTTTGGAAAACAAACCTATTATTATCATGTTTTTTCCTGCCTGTGCTGAGTGTAATGTTTTGTGGCTTGTTGGGGGATGTAAATCAGGACGGCTTCATCCTCGTGTGAGGCTGTTTTATAACAGAGAGATGGCATGAAATGGTCACATTTGGCTTGGTATGAACAATGAGATTCTTTATACCATTGCCTATATCCCCCTTCTTGAGACAATTTTTTTTATTTTTATTAATTCTTAGAATCAAGGTTACAGAGTAGGAAAGTGTATTACAGTTTCCAAACTGTCAACATTTTCTTTATGTTAAACAATTACCATTTTAATCTGTCTCTCTTCACCCATTTGTCCGAAGGTATAAAAGCCCGTCTGCATGCTATTTGTAGAATGCAGGGGAAATGTCTACATAAGGTTACTATGGGCAGGATGTGCCCTTCAGGGATGAGCGGCAGTTCTGTGGGCGCAAATGCCTTGTTGATGCCAGTGGTCAGAGGAGAATGGCCAGACTGTTTTGAGCTGATAGAAAGGCAACAGTAACTCAAATAACCACTTGTTACAACCAAGGCATGCAGAAGAGCATCTCTGAACGCACAACACGTCAAACCTTGAGGCGGATGGGCTACAGCAGCAGAAGACCACACCGGGTGCCACTCCTGTCAGCTAGGAACAGGAAACTGAGGCTACAATTCGCACAGGCTCACCAAAATTGGACAATAGAAGATTGGAAAAAACGCTGCCTGGTCTGATGAGTCTCGATTTCTGCTGCATCATTCGGATGGTAGGGTCAGAATTTGGCGTCAACAACATGAATGCATGGATCCATCCTGCCTTGTTTTAACGGTTCAGGCTGGTGGTGGTGGTGTAATGGTGTCGGGGATATTTTCTTGGCACACTTTGGGCCCCTTAGTACCAATTGAGCATCGTGTCAACGCCACAGCCTACCTGAGTATTGTTGCTGACCATGTCCATCCCTTTATGACCACAGTGTACCCATCTTCTGATGGTTACTTCCAGCAGGAAAACGCACCATGTCATAAAGCACGAATCATCTCAGACTGGTTTCTTGAACATGACAATGAGTTCACTGTACTCAAATGGCCTCCACAGTCACCAGATCTCAATCCAATAGAGCACCTTTGGGATGTGGTGGAACGGGAGATTTACATCATGGATGTGCAACTGACAAATCTGCAGCATCTGTGTGATGCTGTCTTGTCAATATGGACCAAACTCTCTGAGGAATGTTTCCAGTACCTTGTTGAATCTATGCCACGAAGGATTAAGGCAGTTCTGAAGGCAAAAGGGGGTCCAACCCGGGACTAGCAAGGTGTACCTAATAAAGTGGCCGGTGAGTGTACATCCTCACTACTATTTGGTTGGTTACAATTCCTCGGAGAGCTCCAGCTCAACCATATGAGTTTTGTAACCATCAGACCATCAGACAGGCTTCTGGAAAGTTCTTCCTGAATATTTGATCACCCTTGTTTAAAAGAGCTAACTTAAATTGTTTTTTTTCCCCCGGACAAACCCAGCTTTTAAGAGTTGTCCATAAATCCTCCATTGAGTTGAGGCTGTAGCTTTGGGAAGTGTTTTGGATTCCTGTCCTATTAGAACAGCCATTTGCAGCCATCTTAGCAAAGCTGTCACCCTCAGAAGAAACTGTTGAACTCGGTACTACTTTTCATTGCCACAATGAAAATTAGTTTGGAGAACTCTCTTAACAAACCAAAAAGTATTCTTGCTGATCCAATCAGGATTATCCACTCCCTACTGCTTTTAAACTGTTATCCTCAGGCAGAAGATACTGCTACCCAGTCCTTTCAAAATATAGACCTAAATTGTCCTTTGTACCAAAAGCAATTAGTTTCTTGAAAATATGTTGAAGCAACAGGTGTTTAAAATTTGTTCCTTTAGTCAACAGGTCAGAACTGTCATGAGGTCCATGTTTCTTTTATGACACATTTTTTTTAAATGATTATGTAATTATTGTAACTTCGGAAATTGGAAAACCCTCGTGCATAATTGGGTAGTATGAAACCATGAGCTGCACAGGATGTTGCTGTTGTTGAATCTGTCTTTAAATTGTCTCCTGTTGTCTTGTTTTGATGGAGATTGTGTGTTTTACCTGTTAATTTTTGTTTAGTTTGTTTGTTTGTTTATAAGTTGCTGTAAATGGCCACTGTCAAGCATGGTGGTGGTAACATCATACTGAGGGAACTGTTTATCAACCAGATGGACTGGTGCATTGCTCAAATCTATTGGAATAATGAAGGATGACGGCCTTCAAACTCTTCTACTTCAGCTCAACAGCTAGACAACTGAAACCTGGACACAATTTGTTGTTTAAACAGAACAAACCCAAACCCACATTTAAACTGGGATTAGAACAGACAAATCACACTGCATCTAAAATGAAATTCCCAAAGCCCTGACATAAACCCTGCTGGAATTTTATTAACTTTGCTTTAAAGCTGGGTAAGTGCCAGGAAACCGACCAATTAAAATAAGCCCCACCTAATCTGAAGAGAGGAGAAATATCTAGTGGTGGGGGGCTTAGAGCCATTTCTGGGGCAATTACCCCAAAATGCTTTTTTGGATTGTTAATTATCAAAGAACCATGTTTTTTGGACAAACTTCACTCAGACCATCTCAGCTCAAGTTTGGAACTGGTGCCCTCCATGCTAAGAGGTGATAGTCCTAACCATTACACCATGATCCTCAACCCAGAGGAAATCCCTTAAATCCATAAAATCAATAGAGGGTGCTTTTCAAACAGGTATGTCTAAAGCATGGAAATGGTTTTGATGTTTTGCACAAAGGCAAGGATAGAGGTCAGGAAAGAGCAACAGATCTAAGACAATTTAAAACACACCAACAAGAACTCCTAGGAAACAAAATCTCAGAAACTACTTTAGTGTCCAGAGTCTGTAACAGCGCTTAATTAGATACTTTTGAGGAGACCTCAAAATGGCCATACACGGCCACTCACCCTCCAGCCTAATTGAGTTTGATCACTTCTGCCAAGAAGAAGGGAAATGCTTTAAGAGAAAAACTGTGGCTGGGGTTCAGTTTTACTTTATAACTGAGGATCATTTAGGGAGAAATAACTTTGTTCAGGAAGAAAAGAGTGAACCTCATTCATCCTCAGGGGCTTCGATTATCAATGTGAGGTCATTTACCCCACTTAGTATAACAAGCTACTTATAAATGACCATTATTCCTCGTAACACTGTGTCATTGTTTATTTAACTCTACATTCACAGCTTATTGGATCTTTATCTCCTTTCAGATATTACACAGAGTAATTAAGAATGTTGTGCACCAGTGAACTTCCTGTTTTCTAAAACGTATAGATTTGGTCACTTTGATCGTGCTATTCTACACTCTAAGGAAGAAAAATACACTGGCTCAGTTAACAAAACATATTAATGAACTTTTTTAGGTACTTCCAGCTTAATAAATTAATATTTGTTTATGATCAAGTAAATTCAACTTGATTAGGTATAATGACTACAGGCTTAATCACAGTGAACCATCTTAGTTTTCTAACTAACATTTCTATGCAAAGTGTTGCCTCATTTTTATTGTTACTCAAACAATTTATCACTTTGCCTCAAATCAATAAATTTTCTACTTAGACAACTTATTATTATCTGGTAGTAAATTAAACACATACAGTTTTTTTTTTAATAGTTGTGTAGTAAAGTTATATAAATCAAAATAAAACCCTATGTAGTCTTGAAAGATTTCTGTTACCTCAATCTGGATTCTAGCTTCAGCTGGTTCAGATGTTGAGGTTCCTCTATAGCTAACTCTTGGACAGTTGATGGTCTTGACTTTTTGGGTACAAAATGGTGCCATCTACTGCAGGACATTTTGTATTGACCACGTCTTGATTCCTACTTGTCCGGGGAACAACCGATGACTTAAAATATTTTTCTTAGCTATACCTTTAAGACAGTTATAAAGTTAATAACGTGTTACATGTTGATCCTTATTTTAGGCTATACCCTTTAACCCTTTGAATCTTTTGTTTGAAAGTAACCAGATAATTGCAGTCCTTTGCATGCAGCACTCAATATTTCTCCTACATTACATACTTTATCACACAACAACCCCTCATAGAAATGTGAAAAAGGATTCCGTGTTCAAGTGGTGGATTTTTGATGATTTATTCTCTTGCCGCCAAGTTTTGGTGTTTAATGACACATTTCCATAAAAAAGCCGATGTTCAGCATAACATTATTCAAACTACACAGAAAGAGCCCAGTGAGCACAGGCAGCAAATATCCATCTTCATTAGAGACCTGTCTCTGTTGAGTCAAAGCAGGGGTGGCTGCTGTAGATATCGATCCACTTCCTTCCAGGAAGCCTTGGGTTTGGTATTGTCATCTAAAGCCTCCATTCATTAGGGTCAGTGCTGGGAGATATTGAAGAGGGTGGAGTGTTTACCTGGTACAGCCCGCTGATAAAGCTGATGTCTCACTGAGGGGTTAAACTAACAAGAACAACAACTAGCAATTATTGATAGAATTGACCTGTAATACACATTACTGGTTACTGCAGTTTTCATGGCCCATTAATGGTCCTGAGAGTCAGGGCTGTTTGTTTAGGCTCTTTGTATTAGCCCACCTACTCAAACAATGTCAGATAAAAACAGTTATAGTTTGTGTGCTTGCACTTTTCCAGTACAGTTTAACAGTTTTCTTTTCAATTAAATAATTAGATCACTTCCTTTTATTAAATTTGCTTCCAACTTATGCAAAAGAAATGTCACTTTTATGCCTACAATAGTTTCTGACCCTAAACTGCTTACATTTTTGACAGTAGATATATAACTGATTTCATGACATTTCAACTTAGAATTATTTAAGTTAAATATTTTTCATGCCTCAATCAAAAGGTGCATTTAAACACAAGAAGAAGACAATGCATAAAGTGAACTTAAAGTGCAACAAGACGCTTTAACCTTAAAACCCAGAATAGTTATAATACACAGCAACACACTCTCTGCCTTCAATGAGCTGCCTAAACAAAGGGCTTTAAAATAGTTTGAACTTCTATTTGAATGTTTCTTAAATTCTTTGATTTCCATTTTTTTATTTACGGAATTTAGTCAAAAAAACTATGTAATGATGTGGTTAATGTATAAAATTTAAAAACTTAAAAAGAAAAAAATGTTTATGTAAACCTCTTTAAACTCTAATAGTTAGTTATCAATATTTGTGCAACAAAACGTTGCATGTGTTATGTAGAAATAAAGAGTCCCCTTTGTAAAATAAAATTTCATGTTGGGTTTTAGGAAGCTGCTATAATGTTCTGACAGGACTTCACTTAAACAATGTGTGACTTAATTTTTTTTCCCATCTGACTCAGCACAAATAGTCTTCATTAAACACGCATCTTGCTCTGCTAAGGAACCATGCAGAAGGAGTTGTTTGCTTAGGTTCTAGACTGAGATTAGCTTGCCACGTTTTGATATGACTTGATAATTTGACTCATTTGTTTTTCTTTTTTCATTTTTGGTAAATCAAATGTGGACAAAACTTACAGAAAGCACTTCTCTGTTTTAAATATCTGCTTTGAACATAGTAACTGTGAATGGCTAGTGTGAAATTAACGAACAGCTATATATTTCAATTTACATTCAGTTTGCTTTACTAACAGTTGCAAAGATGCCCAGATTTACATTTTTGAAACATTTACAGGAGTAGGACAACAGAAGGCAGATAACAGTCCTTTGCTTTTCTGTTTGTGATTTCAGTTCTTTTCTGCAGAGACAGCCAATTCTAGAAAAAGTAGCTGGCAGATTTATTTTACAAAACGTTTACAATACAGACGGGCATGGTAAAATGAAAGTACATCCTCTTTTACCAATTAAAAGAGGAAGAGCGTTTTGGGCAGGGGCCTGGGGTAACATATCAGGTCAGAAAAAACATTGATCCTCACCAGGTTCTTTAATAAATTACATCATTTCAAGTGTATAAAAACACATAAACAAACTGTAACTGATTATTGAACAAAAAACCAACAAAATGGAAAATCTGTGTAAAAAAACAAGTAGACCTTTGCTGCTTTCCAGTGTATTTAAGAAAGAAATTCGCAGCGAAGTGCCAATAATCCTCACCAGTGTAACAGCTTGTATAAAAGCGAGGATTTTGCCAGTTTGCTGATCTGAAACATACAGATCAGACCTAACAGAATGCCAAGACTGGAAGACATCAGCAATGACCTTATAGTGGCAATTATTGCTGCTAATCAATATGGGAAGGGAAGATAGCTCACAAGTGAACAACATCTTCCCAGAAGTGGACATTCCAGTGAATTTACTCCAGGGTCCAACTGTGTAATGCTTAGAGCAGCTGCAAAAAAAAAAAACGTACCTCATCTACACATCTTTGACTCTACAGGCCTAAGTTGCCATTTTAAAGTTCATGACTGTACAACTGGAAAAAGAGTTAACAAAGATGGCTTCTTCAAAATATTTGCGAAAAGAAAGCCTGTTATTTTCTTAAAGCAACACAAAAGCACAGCTTATGTGAGCAAAGTTGCGGTTGAATAAAGACTTCACCATAGTACCAGATGACACCATAGTACAGCTGTTTGGCTGTAATTTATTTAAAGCCAAAGACCTCATTCCAGCTGTCAAGCACAGATGTGGCGGAGTGATCATGTGTTGTTGTTTTTTTCAGCCACAGGACTTTGGGCACCCTGCAGGCCCTCCATCAGCTATTGAATCAAGGGGTCTAGCTAGTTTTTGTATTTAAAGCTTCTCTTATTTGGCTTCCTCTTAGTTTAATAAATAATGACAATATAAAATTTGTTGTCTGCTTTTTTACGTTTGAGGTTACATTTAGATCATTTTAGAACCTGCTAATAAACAGATCATTTATTTCCTGTTACATAAAACTCTAGAATCAAAAACAGGTGTACTTTCTTTTATCCCATAATTTAAAAAGTTAAAAAACTGCTAAATAGGCTTTGTTTTGTTCTATTAAACACTTGGGTATTCCTAAGAAAATATGATTAAGGGAAAGGAAGGAGGATGTAGAAAGTGAAGCATAACCAAGGTAAATGATCTGTCAGTGACTGTACACCCACTTTGGAGTCATGGTTATAACATTCCTCATTTTCAACTGATTAACCATGTTTTTTGTGTGTATGTATGTATTTTCTTTTTGCTTGTTTAAACGCTGAAAAGTATCCCCGTCGCTGCTTAAGAAAAGCATTTCCACAGCATGATGTCGCCACCACCATGTCTCACAGTGGGGATGGTGTTTTCAGGGCTGATGTGCATTTCCATACATGGCTTATAGAACATTGCAAATGAGACTTTTTTTTATATAGTTTTTGATGACTTTTATTTGGAAACTCTTCCATGAAAGACAAGATTTGTTAAACAAATCAGTTGTCATGTTCTCCTACCTGAACTGTGAATCTCTGCAGCTTCTCCAGAGTTACCATGGGCCTCATAGCTGTTTCTCTGGTTTAGGTTCTCCTTGCCTGGCCTGTCAGTTTAGGAAGACAGTTGGGGTATGGTTGGTTTGTAGTTAGGCCATACTCTTTATGTTTTTGAAAGATGTAATAAACCCCGCTCAGAGAGGGCTTGTTTTGTAGCCCAACACTGCTTTAAACATCTCTATGTTGTTCTTCCTGACTTCTCTGGCATGTTTCTTGGTTTTCGTGATGCCTTTTTTTTTTTTTTTGCTAATGTAGACAGTGGTGTGCACAGACATTTTGAGGGGCAGGTGCTCAAGTGGAAAAAGTTGGAGCTGTCGGCTGCCTTTGTAGAGTGAGATTTATTACAGGGACAGCTTGAATATCGTGTATATATACAAATTTTAAATTAATAGCCATATGCTGTCTGAGGCAGATGTTTAATAATGTTAAACACAACAGATTGGTTTCTCAAACAATCAAACTGGCAACACCAGAACAAACAGACTAGTTAGACTGTCTTTTGCTCTTAAGTGTGCTTAAGTGCTGTTAGCACTTAAGTGTAGTGAGTATCATTTTTCTCTTTCTCCTGGTTTAAAGGCGCATCCTACTTGGTGCCATGTCTAACCAGTGACTATTCTACAGCATAAATCAACTATACCCAAAAAAAGAGTTATAAAATATTTATTGTCAAAATGAAACCAACAGCAGAGAATATGGTCAAAAGAAACATGATCTTCTGCAAGTAGCCAGAAATAGAAAATACAGTTTAGCCTACATGGCCCACATTTACTGAATTTTTTTAAAGGAATCTTTAGCATGGCATCTTTAAAAGCATGAGTCAAATAGAAGTCATCTGGACCATAATAGAAAATGTAATAACTCCATCTATAAACATTTGAATTTATTTACTTCTTCTAATTTAGAAGAACTGAATTGTTCTCTGGCAAAATTACAAAAACATGGGGCACTGGTATTATAGGCCTTTAAATTTAGAAATATTTCCTTGGGCCACTCAATGTACACTGTAAAAAAGAAGAAAAAAAAGATTTCAGGAGGGCAGGTGCTGGAGCACCACCTAGTGTCTATCTGTTCATGTCTGAGAATGTAGATCTCGCAAATCTTTGAAGCCTTCACAGAACAGCTGTGATTGGATGAAGAGGTTGACTTTACAATTTCACTTTACTAACAGTATATACTAATTAGGCTATTTCTGAATTCAACTGTTTGCTCTGGATTTCAATCTTGGATATCAGAGTTAAAGGGACTGAAAGAAATGCATGCCACACTTCTCAGATGTTAAACATATGGAATCCGTCAGGAAGTGACTCTTAGAGTAGGATCTAAATCTAGACAGGCAGGCAGCAGCAGAATGCTGAGTTGAGAAAAATAAAAATAAAAAGCAAAAACTTACAATAAGGTATGAAGCAGGCGAGGAAATGGAAAGATGCGGCAGGGGCAAAACAGTTGTGGATAGGCTTAGCATGGCAAACAGTACTCTCGAGCAAGGAGTAGACAGAACAAAAGAGTATATATGGAGCATGACACAGGTGAAAGCAGGGAGACTGATAGGCATGAAGCAGGTGGAGCGAGAGAAGCTGATTAAGATGGCAGTGGCTGAGAATGGAAGCAAACATGAAAAAAACAGAGATACAAAGACACAATAAAAACACGTCTTACAGAAGTAACAGAACTAAAGTGCACCATAAACAGAATGAAAGAGAAACTAATCCAAAAAAAAAAAAAAAATAACTTGTAACATACCACCTGGAGAGCATAAGCAATACCAATCAGAAGCAAGACCCAAAACAAACTTCAAAAATCTACAAATCATGACAGAAATCCATATTTAGGCTGAATGTTATCATTAAAAGATGTAATTGTGATTATATTGTTAAAAACTGGGATGTCAATCACAAGTAACTCACTGACACTTTTCTTTCTTTACATTAAACAATCACATGCCTTTGAGGTGCGGACAGTAAGGACAGTTAGAGTCTATCAAAACTGCAAAATACAATATCAATATATAGGGTGTGAATTCCTAACAACTGAAGCATTGCACCTTTTGAAATATTGCATCAAAGTGTTCCCTTGTGATTGCAATATTGCACACATTGATATTGCGACGTGAATTACAATTTGATGTATTGTGCAGCTCTACTGTTCATACTGTATTTTTGATCCCCTTCTTTCATCACCTGATGTTAATCTATCACATAACATTCCCAAAAATACAAGGTTGTACAAGTTTTTGGTTGTAACAGGTTTACAACCAAATCTTGAATTTTTTATCATATTTGGTTCATACTGAAATGACCTGTAATTGTGCCTTCCACTCCAAATTTCAATTAAAAGTCAACAATGCCTGACTATTATTTGATATTTTGTTAATTTTTCCTAATTATTTCCACAGTACCCATATGCAGACTCTGCAGGTGGACTCAGTCCAGCGGTGGATGGAGGACCTCCGCCACATGACAGAGGTGGAGTGCATGTGTGTCCTTCAGGCCAAACCCATTGGGGTGGATGAAGATTCACACCAGGGGGAGCTTATAGTGACCTCTGGCATCACTGCAGGGGACCATGTGGCCAGAAACAACCTGCAGACGCTGCTTCGCCGTGCGCTAGTGGTCAGCACAGAGCTGGGGAAGATGTTCCAGCGGCTAGAGAAAGGTCGCTGGCAGAGGGTCCACAGCACAGCTGTACGTGCAAACTGCCATGTGCGTTCGCTGGTACATGAGTACAGTGCTGCCCGGAGCACGCCTCCTGAGATGCAGAAGGTGATGGTTGGTTTTCAGAATTGCAAAGTGGTTTTTCACAGCTAACTTGCTGGGCTAAATGTAAAATAAGTGTTTGCCTTTGAAGACACATTCTGCACTCATTGACATTTTACTCAAAACTTCAATGTATTTTTTTCTGATTTTTGTCACTGACCAACACAAAGTAGTGAAAGCAGACAAATGACACATGGTTTTCAAATGTTTTTTATAAATAAAAATCTGAAAAGTGTGGCCTTCATTTGTATTCAGCCCCATTAAGTCAATACTTGGTAGAAATACATTTTGCTGCAGATGCAACTGTAATTCACTGTGTGTCTCTACTGGCTTTGCATATGTAGAAAGTGAACTTTTGATCCACAGCATTATGCTGCCACTACCATGTGTCATTGGGATCGTGTTCAGTTAGTTATTTTCCACCACACATGGTGTTTTACATGAAGGCTGAAAATGTTAGTTTTTGTCTCTTCTGGCAAGAGTAACTTCTTTCAAATGCTTCATATGTCCCCTTCTTGGAATGTGGCAAACTACAAACAGGACTTCTTCAATAATGGATTTCTTCTTGCCACTTTTCCGATAGTTGTCCAGTTTGGGACATTGTTTCACAACCTAACCCTGTCTGCTGTGCCCCTTGCTCTTCATGGTCATGTATTTTCAATGTATTTTCACAATGTTCTCAAACTGACCTCTGAGGCTTTCAGCGGTTTATACTGAGATTAAATTACAAAGGTGGACTCTATTACTTAATTGACTTCTGAAAGTAATGACTTTTGTGACTTTTGAAAGTAATTTGTTGCACAGGAATGTTTTAGGGTTAGCAGAGTAAAGGGGGATGAAAACAATTGCAAGCTCTTCTTTTCAGATTTTTCTTGACACAAAAAATTCAAAACTCTTGCATGATGTTTTTTCCACTTTACAATTATCTGCTATTTTTCTTAGTCTTAGTCTTAAAATCTAAAATAATACAGTTTGTTAGTTATATACTGTATTTTTTATTCTCACAGTATATTTTTTGTTTTTTCCTCTTCTTTTTTGCAGTATGAGAAATCACTGCTGGAAAAGTGCATGGAGCTAACTAACATCACAGAGAGGTAACAGACATTTACCACACACAAATACATGTATATAAGTCTAAATAGAAATACCCACATACAGTAAATAAGGCAAATGCAATCCTAAATAAACACCTGACAAATACAAATCTAATGTGTGTTTAACAATTGAAGATGCAAAATAGAGATAGAACCTTTATTCATCCATAACAGAACTACATGGAACTGGAGCACATCATTGGCCAAGATAAGATGGATTTGTTCAGTCTTTTCTGATTAAGCTGTCATAAAATGTTTACACTTTTGAAGAATCTTTCTACTTGGAAACTCCAATTAGAAATAGAGTTGCACCTAAAATAAGGAAAATTGCATCTGTTTTCTTCAGATTCAGTACAAAATACCACTTTTAATGGATACTGCAGTCTCTTTAGTGGAACTCATTTTTACTGTTAGAACCTGCTTTAAACTTGATCCATAGCTTGACACCAGCTTCTGGCAGCGTTCCTGGGGAATCTTAGCACTCCCATCATGGGCAAAGAAAGGCCTTTAGTTCACTAACAGTGTTGGGTTTATGTGCTGCAACCACCTTTTTTAAATCCCACCCGAGGGGATCATTAGAGTTCAAGTCAGTCAACTATAATGGCCTCTCTATTATCTTTCAGAAGTTGTTGTGAAAACAAGTTTTGGCGAACTTTGAGGTATGCTACAGATCAATGTCCTGGTGTCCTTCCAGGGGAAGTAAAGTAGCTCCACATTAACAAGGAGCTGCTCCTATGCTTCACTGTAGGCATGGTGTTCTTTTTACCCTACGCTAGAAATGTCAGTTTGGATCCATAATTTTTGAGAACATAATCCCAAAACCTCTTTTGTTTAACTGGAGTAGACTTTTCTTGTGCGTTTAGCTAAGTAATGTCTGTTATGTACGTCTCTTGCTTTGGAAACTAAAACCTCAGAGGCTGCTGCCACCAAGTCTTGCTGCAGGTCTTTTGACCACTTCCATCCTTAGAGTTGGCAGTGGTGGCAGCCATTGATAGCTTCATTATTATTATTTATTTCTCTTGACTTAACCCTAAATCTAACATTTAGGAAAGTTCAACTATCAACAGTCTGGACATTTGAGGTGTCCTGTCTTAAGTACAACTGATGCAACTAATTCACCCCAGAAAGCACAACAGTTTTGTAAATATGTGCTCTTATGAAGAATTATGTTCAGGTTGTTGAATTTGGTAAGTAGCCCTAGTGTGTTGTGGGCCCTGGATAATTTTAGGTGCAATTGTAATCTTAAAATCCATCCCAGGCAGCACTGATTTCTTTTTTTAAAATCGTGGCTGATGTCTTATGTCATGTATACACACACCTTAATATAGACCAGAAAACTTCTTTTTAGAGATGCTTTACACTTGCTGATGATCATTTAAACATTAGGGTCAGTTCACATAGTTTCTATTTAATTTCTATGGTCTTTCTAGGTTTTAATGCATGTCATATGCATCTTAAAGAAACATGCACTAATGTTTAATGTTCATCTGAGGCTGTGTAAAGTACAGAAATATTAAGAAGATTTTGTAATGTTGCTTGGAATGAAATAGTACCTACTTTATTCTCCCCATGAGCCTGTGTGAAGATATTTTAACCCCTTACCTGCAGGTGCCTTCACACAGATAATGAATTCTTTCTTAAATCGATGAGGGAGGCTATCCATGAGATCCTCACAGATGTCAGTGATTCCTTCAGCAACATGATTGACATGGCGTTAGCCAATGAGATCCGGGTAGGTCACTGTATTTACCTTTGGTCTTTGTGTATGCTCCAGAGCTTTATGTGCTTTCTCAGCATCATGCTGACTTTGATATTTTAAGCCAAGCATATTGTCCTGTAAAAGTATTTGCAGTCAATGATTTTTTTTCTTGTTAAATCTACAAAGACTAACACAGTTTGATGGGGTTTTATGTGACAGGCGAACACAAACCAGTGCACATTTGTGAAAAAGAAGACAAATTCGAAAGTTTGAGGATTTTACGCAATTAAAAATCTGAAATGGGCGGTTTGCGTTTATATTCAGCTCCCTTTACTCTAAAATCCCTTCATAAAATTTGTCACCTAATTGTTACCTAATTGGCAAATGAAGCCTGCCTGTGTGTGATTTAGTCTGACTTCAAATACAGTTGTTTTCAGAAGACCTCAGAGGCTTATTAACATTAATGAACAAAGAGCATTATTTAATCAACAGAAACGAGCAAGATGAAAGCCATTGTTAAAAATAAGCCATAAGAAGTCCAGTTCGCAGCTGCAACAACTGGGACAGCAAATCAAATGTGACCAAAAATAATGTTTTTTGATGAACCCACAAGACACTCTGTGTGGCAGAAAACTAACACTGTGAATCACCCTGAACCTGATTCACAACAGTGAAACATTGTGATAGCAGCATCATGCAGGGAAAAGGGTCAGAGTTCATGGGAAGAGGAATACTAAGATCTAAAAACAGATAAATCTGGGAAGAAAACAGGTTTAGATACAGCAAAATACTTTGGATTGAGGTTCACCGTCCACCAGGTCAATGACCCCAAACTTGTACAACCAGAGCACCACTGCAATGGTTTAGATTAAGGATTTATGTGTTAGGATAGGCCAATAAAAATCCAGACATAAATCCATTTGAGAATTTGTGACAAGACTTGAAAATTGTTGTTCACAAACGCTCTTCATTCAATTTGACTGGGCTTTTGCAAAAAAGACAGTTTGAAATTTGTATCCTGCAGATGTGAAAGGCTGGTAGAGACTTGCAGCTGTACTTATAGCAACAAATTCTTAACTTTGGGGGGCTAATTACAAATGTATGCCAAACTTTGTTTGAAAACCATGTATATATAATGTAAATCAACAGAACAAGCTTTTTGTCCTAAGTGTAATACAAAGCTAAAGTTACAAAGCTAGAGATACCTAGAAAATGTGATTTAAACAAATTGTACCTTTATATGAAATCATCCCCTGATAGACGAAAATTCATTCGAATGATTTTTTGTCTTTTGTCAATAATAACAAATTAATTCAGGTCTCATCTTCCTTGTAGGTGTTGATCAAACAGATTGAGTCGTCAGACTGTGTTCAAACTATTGGCAGTGCCATTAGCAACCTGCTGTCACTCACCCAGGATGGACCCCAGCTCTGCAGCATCATTGCCAAGGTAGACTGGATACACCAGTGGAGCTAATCGGCTGACCTGTTTAAAGGGTTTTTTCCACATAAGCTGGGGTTTGTTTTAGTACTGGGATCATGCCTCTGTAGAGACTCGCCTTTGGCAAGTAGCCACCACTCAGACCAGTAGAGCTGCATATATACACACAATACTGCCTTGCCATTTCAGTGCAAGATAAGACAAGAGAGACCAGACAGAAAGTCTCAACTGGCCATTAATTACCCTGCCGTTTCTGTGATTCTCTAGATAATACTCATCCTGGTGGCCTACACATGCATGTCCATACACACACACACACACACACCGATACATGTACGCTTCCTTTACAGCCAGATTGCGAGATCAATACTGTCAGCTCCCATTAGTAATGGACATTGATCAAATATGCAGGTTGCACACATGCCTTTACTTCCCTTCCACTCATACTTAACTCCCCGTGTAACGCCACTGACCGAACCACCAGGGGGCAAACCAGCCCGCCACTGGCTGCTAATGAATGCCCAGTACAAAACACATCCGCCTGCCATCTGAGCTAATTAGCTTCTTGCTGTCTGTCACACTTCCTCACAAATATCCCTCTCAGTGGTACAGGTCGAATGGCTCACATCAAATTTATTCTTCATGTTCTAATTTTCCCTCTGACGTCACTCACCTACTTGTTTTGAGTTTGTTGATTGAGAGGGACCAGAGTATTTCTACCTTTGGTGGCGACAGCGGCAGGGGTTTGTCCTGTAACCGGTGGGCTGCTGGTTCAAACCCCTGCTCTGTCTGTCTTAGTCTAGTGTCCTTGGGCAAGACACTTTGCCCTCCTTGCCTGCTGATGGTGGTCAGAGGGCTTGGTGGCACTGATTGTACGGCAGCCTTACTTCTGTCAGTCTGCCCCAGGGCAGCTGTGGACACAATGTAGCTCACCACTGTCAGTGTATGAATGGGTGGATGACTGATTGTAGTGTAAAGCGCTTTGGGGTCTCTGGGGACTTGATAAAGCGCTATACAACTGCAGCCCATTCTCCATCTATACCAGATGGCGGGGTTAAAACTCAGGTCCAATGAAGTTTGACCAGTTACAGTTGCGAGGAATACTGTCAGTTTAGAAGAAAAATTTGGCAAACTTATGTGATCAGCCATTAAGAATTAAACTTCATTCAATTTACTTTTGGTCCATTGACTTATTGTTCTTAGAAACAGAATTTCTTTTTTAAAGTCACTTCTGCAGATCCAAGCAAATAATGTGAATAAACAAATGAAGAAATGCTGAGAATTCCACAAAGATGTCAAACTGATCATCTTTGATTTATTAGAAGATACAAAGTCAAGGCTTTTTTACTCTTTGACTAGATTGATCTGAAAGCATAAATCATGCTGGTCCACCATGAGGTCCTTGTTTCAAACAAGCCGTTTGTTAAATGTTTCATCATTTCAATGAAAATTGTTTAAACTCTTACTGACAAGGTTTCAGTTTGTAAATCTCATTTTACATCACCTCCTTCCCTGTTAGCGAGTACAATGGAGCAGAGAGAATGATTCATAAAACTATGAGATGGAAACAAATTACATGCTGTATGGCTCCATAGCTGGAGAGAAACACGGATGGAGAAGCATGGAGTGTGAGCGTAACAGTCCTCTGAATGCGCTATTTAGGGAATGAACGTGAAATCGGTGGAAGAGATTGTTTGACAAAGACAGGGAAGCGGCAAATGACAAGGCTAACAATCTGTGAAAAGTAGGAGATCCTCTGTAAGGGTAAGAGAAAAAAATATATATTTTGACAAAAACCAGTCATCATCAGGCTTTATAGTAGCAGAAATTCCCCTTTCCCCTCAGATTATTTTAACTTAATTAGAAAAGGACAGTGAAAGGAAGATGGAACAAAAAGAACAAGAGTCAGAGCTAAACTGGCAGGAACCCAAACCATAAACTGTAAGCTAAATAGGATTTACAGCTCCAGTCACAAGTTTACACACACTCATCATTGGCTTAAATATCTTAATAATTTTGGACTTCATGATAACAGCGGTGCTCTTAAAAATTGAGTGGAGTTCAAAATTCTTTTAATAGCTTTTATTTCCATGAACACAAATGCACTGGGAATAATGCTTGTATAAACTGAAAAAATGCTGGAAGATCTAGGTTTCCTGTGAATCACAAATTTAGTTGTATAACCACAGTTTGTGAGAACGACTTAAATCTGTGTTGCATGGAGTTTACTGAATTCTGGCACCTGTGAACAGGTGTTCCAGCTCAGGACACAACATGACAAATTTCATTTGAATTTCCTTGTTTTGCCTCAGCAGCATATTGAATGCAGAAACGACATTAGATGCCACCCCACAGGTTTTCTACTGGACTAAGGTCCAGGTATCCACAATCCTTCACAGTGTACACTGACTTGGTTTCAGTGATTTGGGGACATAGGGTAAACTGTCCATATCACATCAGTCTGGCTTTTATCAGTTCATAAAATGCTCTGCAATTACTCTTTAGTACAATTGACACATTATTTGCCAAATTTGTCAATTAAAAACAAATATTTCTGCTTTGCATAGGCTTTTCTGCAATAGCTTGTTTCCGCATAGGCACGAACTAATTGTTACAGAACTCACAGGTAACTGTGGACCACTGGTTTTTTTTTTAAACGGTGTCTGAAATAATACATTTTACACAGATTTTCCAAGAGGATTTCCCTTTAACCAGGAGGCAGAATTTATGCTGCTTTAGTCTTTAAAACAGGGAGACCTGTTTGGACACCTAGTGTTTCACACAATAAATGACCTCACTAATTGAACTCCACACTGCTTTTATTTCATTTTGAACACATTCTTTAAAATAAATTATTCAGTTACACAAAATCACCTTTATACATGCAACACTGTTCAGTCTGTTGTTTTTCTAGTACTCTGCTACAGCTATTACCACTAACATTTTGGTAAATTTCCCTTTAGCAAGTCATTTCTTAACCACATGGGTTTTCTAACAATCCACATGACTCTGGTATAGTTCTGGCTGAAATGTGACTGCTCTTCTTGGTAGAATTGGTTCCTTTCATTTTGGTTGCTTTCCTGGCAAAGACCAAGCGAAGCCCAAACAATTTCAGAACTGTTTAGGGAGACCATTCTGGCCCCTCCTGTTGGAATCTTCAATTTTGCCCAACTTTCAACAATCTAATCCAAATTGCCACCCTCAGAAACTTGAAGCTTTTAACAGCAACAAACCAAACCTTGGATCATTGGACCTTGTTTGGATTAGAGAAAATCCAGGAAATACACAAATTTGAGCACCTAATTCTTGTTTTTACAAGTCATCGGTTGGATGTTACATAATCAGTCCATTTCAATTGAATTATTAAAGGGACAAAATTCATGTCCCAAGTGTAATAGGCAAAAGATTGGATACATTTCTTCTTGAAAAGCTGTAGTTCCACCTTTATAATGCTTAAACTTCCTTCTAATTAAATAGCTTGAGTCCTTTTGAGATCCATTTAGAATATTTTTTTTTTCTCAAATGACATCTGCCTCAATAGTGAAACAACATGAACAAACAACTTCCTGTCACTACCTGAGCAGCCTAAATCAGAAGTGTGAGGTATACTAGAGACTGTCTGACGGCACAGACAATTCTTCCAGGTATTGCAGAGCAGTATTGCGTAGGCAGTGAACAGGAAGGAGCAGTCAGGCTGGAGGGCAGGATGATTAACCACTCCAAGCCTCAGCGGCATGGCCTTAGCACAATATGAGACATGCCAGTCCAGTATAATGGCCTTATTAGGATAATGGTGGCAGTTACAGGCTACGTCTTCCTCCAGGTAATTCTAGCTGTGTGCACAGGGAATACAATTCCGTCGATCCAAGTGATTTTGGTGAGAGGGATGCTTTTGCACGGACATGGAATGAGTGAAGAAGCTATTTTTGTTTGTTTACACCAGGCAAAAGAGGAAAATGTCCTCTATTATGGACTGCAAATAATCAGTTTTTGTCCGTTCACAGTTTTCCATTTGTGAGATATGCATATTTTGACTTGTTTCAGCTGACATCATAGATTGCAGGAGGAATTTGAGAGGTTCTGTGGCTGGCAGGCTCGCTGAATAAAGCTGGCCAAATCCATCGGTCATCTCGGGTCTCTTGGACTCTAAAAGCAACGCAATGTTGCTGCGCAGCTCATTGGCTCTCCCAGCACAGTCTATACAGCAAAGAGCTATTTGACATGTCATTTTGCCCAATTATGCACGTTCCAAGACAAAAGCAGACGGTGATGTATGGTGTATAATTTTGTTAAAAGAAGCATATTGTCGACTCTGGCAGGAGTCTTTTGCAGACCAGTGAGTTTGAAAATGAAAGTGTTCTCCAACTTACAGCCCTTCTTATGCAACACCTCTTCCCCCTCTTATTTTACTTTATTTGCTTAAGGTTTATTTTATTAGCAAATACCACCCACCACCCCAAGAACCCCGTAACTGAACCATCATGCAAAGTCACAGCCTGAATGTAGCGCAATAGATTGTATGTTCTGTACATCCTCATTACACTAGATCAGCAGACAGTTTTGCAGAAGAGATAATGGGAAATTCACCCAAAGGCAGAATACACAAAGATGATAGACCTGAATGAAGCAGTGAGTTTAGACAGAACAATGTTGCTCATACTAAACAAAATATTATACCTTTTTAACACTGGTCTTCCATGTGACGGACTAGCAACCTGTTAAGAATGTACTAGGCCTTTCACCCAATGTTTAATAAAAAACAAAAACACATTTTTTTAGGTGTTTACCTCAGGTATGAACCTTTGCAGAAGAAACGAAGGGGCAGCAGGTGCCCTCAGCACAGCTTAATGACCTTTATTAGTCACTGTGTACCATTCAAACTGCAGCACAAGATTAGCAGTAGATGACACAGCAGCTTCTATAAAGTTGTTTTTAATGTGAAATTTCTCAAGTTGTTCTGCACTGTTCTGAAACTGAAAATGAAATATTCAAACAGAAAGAGTTGCAGCACATTTGGATCCAGTAACCATTTGGACATTAACCAACAATTGTTGTATGTAATCAATTTCCGCAGCTGATAATCAATAACCTCATTCCTCATGCAGGCTCAGTTTCATTAAGCATTTCAAGAAACGACCCTGAGCCTTTCCAATGAAGTCTTTCTTCATGGCTACAAGTGAAAAGCTATTTTCCATTTGCACAGGAAGGTGCTGTGGTTGCCCTGTTTAAGATCTGCAGGCAGGACCGCTTCAGAGACCTGTACGCTCACGCTCTGAGAACGGTGGCCTCCATATGCTGTGTGGAAGAAGGCATCAACCAACTGGACAAGGTAAATCGTTCACACCTACAAACACACACACAGTTTTCTTTATCCACTTGTGAGGAACATCTTCTCTATCTGATTGTTTTGCTCACTTTAGAGGTTTGAATTGTTTCTGTGTCCATGTGCACAGAGCCAAAAAACCTTTGCTGAAGCATTATGGATCTACAGTTTCACACTCCATTCTCATAGGTGTGTTCAAAAGAATGAAGTCTGAGTGACTTTGTACCCAAATGTGTTGTAATCTATGTGTTCTTGAAGTTCCTGATAAGTTGTGCATATTTGGAATATGCAAATCTGCTCATAGAGAATGTTTTTAAAAACAAATATACATTGTACTTTTTCTTCTTCTGGTCATGGTGGTACCTACAAACGCTTTTGTTGTAATTTTGTTACAGATATGTGTGTTTTATTATCATGTAAATGGTCTGTGGTGTTACAAAACTCTGAACTGGTAGGACTTCAGAGGGACCTGATAAACCCTACACTGACTGGGTTAAGTAAACTGTTGAGCATGAATTACCGTTAACATGGATAACTCCAGCCATCGGTCTATCTGTCTGTATTGTCTTCCACTTATCCAAGATAGGATTATGTGGGAAACAGGTCCAGATAGGAAACCCAGACATCCCTCTCCTAAGCGAGACTCTCCATTTCCTTGGGGTATTTCCAAGCAAGGTGGGATATATAGAGCCTACAGTGCAATCTAGATCTGTGGAGCATGCCAAGAAATCCTCCAAAAGAGTGCTCAGAAGTGTTCCTGATCAGATGTCTGAATTACCTCAAATGACTCCTTTCAATATGGAGGAGCAGCAAATCTAATTGGACCTCCCTTCGGATGATGGAGCTCCTCACCTTATCTCCAAGGCTGGATGCATCCACCCTACGTAGAAACCTTATTTCAAGTGCTTGAAGTCAGGATCTTGGTTAGATCAGGATCAGGTTAGATTTTTTGCTCGGCTCTTTCTTTGGCAGTGCCTGCCAAAGAAAGAGCCGAGCTTTATAAAGCACCACCAGTCCATCTATCCATCTCCTGCTACCTTCAACCACCACTTCTGAACATTACCCCAAAATACTTAAACTCCCCAGCTTGAGACAGAAACTGTTTACCGACCTGGAGGAAGCAGTTTATGTTTTTCAGGTTGAGACCCATGGTCTTTGACTTAGAGGGGCTTACTATCATCTTAGCCACTACACACGTGGCAACAGGTGATATCATTGCTTTAGTCTTTCTGAAGACAAATATGATGGCATCGAACCTTTGTGGAAGGCCTCTCTACAGTACTTTTATATTTGCAGTCCTTTGACTTACTGTTACTGAATCTACCTAAGATAAATGGTAAATGGACTGAACTTATATAGCGCTTTTCCAGTCATATAGACCACTCAAAGCGCTTTACACTAGAGCAGCATTCACCCAATCGCACTCACTAACGCTCACACATCCATACACCGATACGCAGATCGGTAGGCAACTTGAGGTTAAGTGCCTTGCCCAGGGGCACATTGACATATGCAGGAAGCTGGAATTGAACCCACAACCTTCTGATTGCAAGACAACTACTCTTCCTACTGAGCCACAGTCGGCTCTGATTAGTTCAATCAGGTCTGAGAAGCTTTCATGGAGCTGCTGTGTAATTTCCAGACTAGGAAAAAGCCATATTGTGACTAAATGAAGTGAATGTCTGTTTACATGACTCCCAGTCTGTCAGGGTTTGGACATTTTTGGACTTTGTTGTGGTCTTGTGTTTTCGACTTCTCATTTAGTTTGGGTTTTGTCTAGTTCCTTTAGTGGTTGCTTTCCTATTTGTTATGGTTTTCTTATGATTATGATGATTATTATTATTATAGTTCTTGTCTTCCTTGGATTCTTTAGTTTTGTTCCTCAATTAGTATCTCTGTATTTATTTATGGTTAGGTATTTGTTTTCTTTCCAGCTCTTCCTTATAGGTTAGTTTTAGTTATTGTTTATTTTGCATTGTACAAATTCTGGTTCTCTCGTTCTTTGTTTCCTTTCCAGTCAATTCAGTCAGTGTTGTTAGGTTTGTTTACTTTTGTAACCAGGTTCTCTTTATGGGCTCTTTGTTTGTTCTTAGGTTGTTGTTGTTCCTACGTTTCCTCTAGTTTCTCTGTCTACTTTAGTTTATGATTATTCTAGTTTTCTTATGCCCTATTTGGTTATTTATCTTTGTCTATAGGTTTTCTTAGGTCTGTGTCTCTTTATTGTCAATCACTCCCTTCACCACGTTTTAATTTATGTATTAGTTTCACCTGCTCCCTCTGCCTTCCTGCTTCCATGTCTCACCTGTTCCTTGTTTCTTTGATTACCTGCCCTTTTGTTATCCCTCAGTATATTAGTTGATTTTGTGTCATTGTATTTTGCTGGTTCCTTCGCTCACACTCGCTACCCTCGTCCATGCCATGTTCCTGCAGTGTCAGCTTCGTAAGTTTTTGGATTCCGGCTCTGTGTTGTACCTGCAGTGATTTTGTTACGTTTATGATCCTTTAAATAAAGTTGAGGATTTATTTAAGATGCTGCTTCCAAGCTCTTGTCTGCGCTTTGGTCCGCCCCAAAACCCAAAACCCCTCTGTGACACAGTCAGGCTCTGCAGGACTTATAAATGAGATCATTAGTTGGACCTCCTGATTGCTCAGCTGACAGGTTAAACACCAAGACCTTACTGACCTGAATTTTCCAAGCCTGTGGGTGTGTTTGTGTGTGTAAAGCAAAGAGGGCGTGGCAGGCAGAGAGAAACCTAATGAGATATCCCTCAATGTTTGTCCTCCTTCATTCTCTGTGGAGAATACAACCAAAATAAACAGCAGGAGCACCTGTAATGAGCTGGAAAGACAAATGCAATAAGACGCTGACAAATAATGATGCCACAGTGGTGTCTGTTCACATAAACAGCAGCTGGGATGGCAGGAGTCACTTGACTGTGAAAACGCTTCAACGGGAAGCAAAGTCCACCCCAGATTAGCAGCACAGTCCCGAAAGGGGAGCTGTCAGGCGGGTCTGAGCTACTGAGCGCTCTCTGCCGATCGCTCAGGCTTGAGAAAGACACCTGTCTGTGCTGATCTAGAAAAAGAGCAGGTGTGAAGAAAACTCCTCCACTTTATCCCCAATTGGCACTTAATGCTGTAGTAATTATGCTACATTGTAGTAAGCTGCTCATTGATGAGTGATGAGGTAGAAAAAAGAAAGGAAAATAGCCCTATGTAGTGACCTGGAGTTTAGCAGTTGTTTTACTAGGGGTCACATTGTGTCGCAGCGGGGTCTGGTATACCGATACAAACATTTTCTATCAAACTGTTGTTATTGTTTACAATCCTCTTAATGAGATGCCAGAGAAAGTGTCAGAGTGACTGCAGTTTTCTCCAGCTGTACAGTGGATACAGTAATGCATCACTGCCTCTCCCCCGCCTATCGTTGTAACGTTGTGCACTATTAGTCAGCTGGCAGAAGATGGCTACTAGGCTTACAAGAAAGAAAAATATGGCTCATTGACAATATTTCTAGTTGACAGAGAGTCATTGTGTGGAAACCATAGGAGTGCCACCCATCACTTTTATTAAGGTAATGCTGATTTAAAGCTACTGTTGGAAAACTATTAACAGCATGTCTGTTAAGCAGCTGATTGCAGGCTAGCTATTAAGGAACCACCTGTTATCAGGTTGTTAAACTAGTGTTACTCCAGAAGGAGCAGAAAAGCAAAAAGTAATATTTTTGTGTTCAATAATCATTTGAAAAGTACTGCAAAATGTTGTGGCTGATTAGGCTGCATTTCTGCATAAGTCTATGTATCAAAACCTAAATAATAACAAATGCATGTTATAGATAGTCTTTACCAATCAGTATGTTTGATTATTTTAGCAGCAGCAGGAATAAATGTTGCTTTTCTGTTTTAAATAAAAGCTGTTATGTCATTATCTTCCGCTTATCTGGGACAGGGTTACGGGGGCAGCAGAGAGACCCAGAGTTCCCTCTCCCAAGACACCTCTTCCAGCTCCTCTGTGGGACGCCCGAGGCATTCCAAAGCATAGCATTTTTACTTATGTCTATCCAGTTGCCTGAAACTGGCAAATTTCTACACACAACAAAACAGTGCAAACATAAATCGTGGGTGCACCAGTTAGGCTGATACCAATTTTTGGTTTTCCTAAAAGTATGATCTACCAGTTACAGTTTTCTTTCTGAGGGCCTCAACATACAAAAAACTCAGTTGAGTAAACTTTGCTTTGATTCAACAAATAATTACATTACAAAACCCTTTAGGAAAAGAAAATGAATTAATTTCAACATAATCCCCAATTATGAATCAAAGCTTACATCCCTAAACTTTTTACTAAAAACCTGACCAAATTGGAAATTGACTTTTCAGTTTTGATGATTTAATGATACGAAAAATTATCCGCATTTGACCTGGTGGTGACCAGTCAGAGCTGATCTCGGTAAACTTGGCCATTTTCAGTCTCTGGTGGAATGATTGGTGCATCTCTACTTTGAACTCATTAAAATCAGGGATATATAATTAAAAAGTAAGGTATACGATAATGGAATTAGATTGCCATCTATATGTTAAAGGTTACCGTTTATTATCAGCTTATAATAATGTTGTTTTTTTGCTGCTTCCATGCTCTTAATATATCTCTTTTAACTTGAAAAAACAGCGAGACAATGTGAGTCTATTGACAAGCTGAAATTATGATTATCCATTTGTTTTACAATCTATAAGACGTGTTGTGTATCACTAATAAAAGAACTGAGAAGTACAGCTCATGTCCCCTGATCTACATTCACGACAGCAGGACAGACCTGTTGCTACAGGAACTTCTAGAAAAGGCGTCTAATGTAGAAACAGTAGATCCTGAGCAGTGATCGGAATTATAATGTTAAAATATGAAAATATGTGTTGTTTATTGTTATTTCCAAGTGCTGAGCTCTCAGGATTGTTTTCGCTTGTGAGGGCCAACTTTGCAACTTTCCAACTTATCTGGCACATCTGACAGTTACATAAAGACAACTGAGTGAAGAGATTAATGCAGATACATTTACTGTCTTGTAAATGAGGAGCTGGGGAACATCCTGTTTTACGAAGAAGGAGGAAGGGGAGGAGGTGGAGGTCCGGGTGGGGAAGAAGGGAGAGGATGAAACGGTAGATAAACGTGGGCGTGGAGAGTGGATGGTTCCACGTCAGTGGGTCGCTGTCGCGCAGTGCTGCTGACGTCCACAGAGACAAAAATAGGAAGTTGTCCTGTGAAGCTCGGTGGGCTGATGCTCATCTGCAGATAAGAGTGACAGGTGTGGAAGGCTGAGAGCTGACAGTTTGCTCCACTAGAGATGTTTGTTGGTAAACTTTTATTTTCAGCAATATCTGGCAGAGGCTGTGCTCCCAGAAGCATTGGTTTAACCTATTCCCATATAATAAATATGACTACTGTGGCCAAATAAGTGAAACAATGTACGTAATATTTAAAACTAGTTAAATTGGGATCATTTTGGGATTAACCTGAGTAGGTTAATCCCAAAATGAAATGCATCTTCAATCATTCTATAATGTGTTTTACAGTGTGTATTCATTGCAAAACTTACATTCATGAAAAAAACTGTTTATTGAGAAGTGACTAATCCAGGTGCAGATTATCAGGCTGCAGCTATTTGTTGGTAAATTTAAACTGAACAACACTGCCCCCAGGTGGATGAAGATTTGTTCTAAATCTCCCTCACAACCAGGGGAATCTGGATCACTCGTTCTTGTAAACATGATGGTAAATACAAAACTATGCAAACATATTTTGTTAGCTTTTCCACATTTTGTCTCATTACAGCCACAAACTTTAATGTATTTTAATGGATTTTATATGACAGACCAATAGAATATAATACAGTATAATTGTGAAGAAGAAAAAACTATTTTCAAAGTTCTTTACAAAAAAATCTAAATGATGTGGCATGCATTTTCATTTATACCCTCTGAGTCTGAATCAATACAACTGTAAGTATTTGGATTATGTCTCTCCCAGCTTGGCAAATCTAGAGAAATATTTGCCTATTTTTCTTTGCTAAACAGCTCAAGCTCAGTCAGATTGGACGGAGAGAACCTGAGAGCATCAATTTTCAAATCGTGCAAAGATTCTCAATTGGGTTTAGATCTGGACTTTGACTGGACCATTCTAACACAGGGAAGGCTTTGATCCACAACATTCCATTGTAGCTCTGGCTGCTGGAAAGTGAACCTCCGCCCCAGTCTAAAGTCTTTTTCAGCCTGAGTCCGATACACCAGGATTGTCCCATATTTAGCTCCACCCCTCTTCCAGTCAAATTGAAACAGCTTCACTGTCCCTGTTCAAGAAAAGCCTTAACCCACATAGCGTTTCGCATAAGGGCCAAAAGTTCAGATTTTTAGACTTGAATGAACAGAAAAGCACCTGGCTGAGCAGAAAGTAAACAAACACAACGCAGACAGGTCCTGACAGTGAGATGTTTTATCTCTCTTTATCCCTAACCTGTCTGCCTGTCTTCATGATTCACGTTCTGTAGCAGATCTCTGAGTTCCTAGACACCCTAGACAGTAATTCCAAGACGTCTTAGATTGGATTTTAGTAATAGGATCAGATGAAAGTGGACTGGATACATATGAATGCCTCACTTTTTCGATTTTTACTTGTGAAAAGTTTGAAAACCATGTATATTTTTGCCTGCTATGCACTTGTTTGTGTTGGTCTGTCATATAAAATCCTAGTTTAATACTAAATGTTTTGGTCATGTTTTGAAGCAATGTGGAACTGTTCAATACACTGCTCAAAAAAATAAAGGGAACACTTAAACAACACAATATAACTCCAATTAAATCAAACTTCTGTGATATCAAGCTGTCCACTTAGGAAGCAACACTGATTGACCATCAATTTCACATGCTGTTGTGCAAATGGAAAAGACAACAGGGGGAAATCTTTGGGGATCAGCAAGACACACTTAATAAAGGAGTGGTTCTGCAGGTGGGGACCACAGACCACTTCTCAGTACCTATGCTTTCTGGCTGATGTTTTGGTCACTTTTGAATGTCGGTGGTGCTTTCACACTCGTGGTAGCATGAGACGGACTCTACAACCCACACAAGTGGCTCAGGTAGTGCAGCTCATCCAAGATGGCACATCAATGCGAGCTGTGGCAAGAAGGTTTGCTGTGACTCCATCAGGATGGTATGAGGGCCCGACGTCCACAAATGAGGGTTGTGCTCGCAGCCCAACACCGTGCAGGACGCTTGGCATTTGCCAGAGAACACCAGGATTGGCAAATTCGCCACTGGCGCCCTGTGCTCTTCACAGATGAAAGCAGGTTCACACTGAGCACATGTGACAGACGTGACAGAGTCTGGAGACACTGTGGAGAGCGATCTGCTGCCTGCAACATCCTTCAGCATGACTGGTTTGGCAGTGGGTCAGTAATGGTGTGGGGTGGCATTTCTTTGGAGGGCCGCATGGCCCTGGGTTCCTCCTAATGCAGGACAATGCTAGACCTTATGTGGCTGGAGTGTGTCAGCAGTTCCTGCAAGATGAAGACATTGAAGCTATGGACTGGCCCGCCTGTTCCCCAGAACTGAATCCGATTGCGCACATCTGGGACATCATGTCTCGCTCCATCCATCAATGTCACGTTGCACCACAGACTGTCCAGGAGTTGGTGGATGCTTTAGTCCAGGTCTGGGAGGAGATCCCTCAGGAGACCATCCTCCGTCTCATCAGGAGCATGCCCAGACGTTGTAGGGAGGTCATACAGGCACGTGGAGGCCACACACAATACTGAGCCTCATTTTGACTTGTTTTAAGGACATTACATCAAAGTTGGATCAGCCTGTAGTGTGTTTTTCCACTTTAATTTTGTGTGTGACTCCAAATCCAGGCCTTCATTGGTTAATAAATTTGATTTCCATTGATGATTTTTTGTGATTTTGTTGTCAGCACATTCAACTTTGTACAGAACAAAGTATTCAATGAGAATAATTCATTCATTCAGATCTAGGATGTGTTATTTGAGTGTTCCCTTTATTTTTTTGTGCAGTGTACATTTGCAAAGCATTGTGCTGGCACAAAGATTCAATCAGTGTTTTGACCTCATACACTAAAGCAAATCTTCTGTTCGGCTCCCCTATAAAAGCTGATGATACACACCACCTGGGCGGATGCCAGTCACGAATACAAGACTGTCTCACTGCTACGTTCACTCTGGAGTTGCTCGTTAAATAGAGAGCACTGTCCACTGTGTTCACCACAGCAGCTTTACTAGCTGCAGGTTGTAGCCAAGCTGACACCTGGGACCATTCACTCTTCCTCTGTGTTCAGTTGAGGAAGAGTGAATCTGGCGTTCTGTAAGGTGATCCAAAATCATTTACGTATAAATAATGATATTTTACTGTGCATATCATTTTTCTTGTTAAATAAATATTTCTGCAAGTTAGACACGTGTTCTAGTGAATGGGGTTTGTAACCATAGGGATGTAATTGGTCACAGAGAGAGTTTTAATGTTGAGAATCTTCCCTAATGTAATGAATAGGTGCTACCAATGGTGCCCAGTTAACATTATGCTGCCATCTAATCCAAACCCTGATGTGTGAAAGTCACACAAATAGCTCAAAAGGCATGCATTTAAATACAATATTGATTTATTGAAGCACATTGAAGCTGCTGTCATAATGTTTGGAAGTCTGGATGTTTCTTCTGAAGTGATGCTCAGAACCTCTTTTCTCCACACAATGTTGGGAATTGCGATCAGACAGTCAAGTCTTCAGTTGAAAAGTTGTCTAGCCTTTTTGATTGACAATTGTTCAGGTGGCTTTCTACAAATTAACAGTTGGCTTTCATTTGGATTTCTACAAATATGTGCTGGTTGTCCAAAACCTCTGTAAAGAAAGGCCTTCATTGGTGAAGTGTTGCAGTATTGCTTGTTTTAAGGCTTTCTTGTTTCCACAAAGCAGATCTGTATCTTCTTCTTAGCGACTGTCATCACTTTAAAGCCTTGTTTTAGACCAATAGACTGTAATGTTAAATAGTCAACATAAACAAGGCCTTTTCTCTTGGTGTATGTTCTCTTTTAAACTCACAGGCAGAAATTAAAACACTATATTTGCTCAGAAAAGAAAATGCTATTTATAACTCCTTACCTATCATCTACTCTCTGACAAAAAACAACAAAATTATCAAGACATGACCGTCCATCTAAACTGACACTCAGGGCAAGGAGAGTGTTAATCAAAGCAGCAGCAAGAGGTCCATGGTAACTCTGGAGGAGCTGCAGATATCCACAGCTTAGGTGGGAGAATCTGTCAACAGGACATTTTTCAGTTGTCTTCACAAATCTGACCTTCATGGATGAGGGCCAAGACAAAAGGCACTGTTGAAAAAACAGCCAGAACATAACCTGTTTGCAGTTTTCCACAAGCCATGTAGGGTACAGCAAGAAAAAGATGCTATAGTCAGATGAGCAGGGGCAGAGCTAAATTCTGCTTGTTCTATACATAAGATCCTAATAAAATCTATTGATGTGGGTGTAAAGGGACAAAACATTAAAATGTTCTGGCGGTATTGATACTTTTGCAAGGGACTGTATCTTTACATACTTGTTCAAATCTTGTGTTACCACTGACCCTGTGACATAATTTTATCTTTGTGCCTTACCTGCAGGTGGATGGGATACTGTGCCTGGCAGACATCTTGACGGATGAAAGCAGCGTGGAAGCAGCAAGGGCAGAGGCTGCAGCAGTCGTGGCCCAGATCACTTCACCCCACCACACGTCCACTCAGCACCTCGCCAGCTTCCTGGAGAGCATGCACGACATCGTTACAGCTCTGATCAGTGAGTGCTGGTGATGGCAAGCTAACCTTTGATCTACTGTGTTGCTTAGAAAAGATTTGAAAGCTGATTAAAAAAATGCATATCAAAAAAACTTTCTCTAAAAGCATTACCTGGTAACTTTCTTACCTTTGTAAACATTTTGTTGCATCAGATGTTGTCTTGTTAAGACTATATTTAATAGGATGCACCTTATTACCTCAGAGCTGTGTGAGAGCGCCTCCTGTGGTGAAGTGTTTCTCCTGGCTTCTGCAGCCTTGGCCAACATCACTTTCTTTGACAGCATGGCCTGTGAGATTCTCCTGCAGCTGAACGCCATCCACATCCTGCTGCAGGCCTGCAAGGACCGCCAAAGAGTCGACACGCCCTACTCCAAAGACCAGGTATCAAACACAGTAGAAATGCGCTTTAGTACAAGCATACAGGCCTTATCTTAGAATAGGCTGTTTGGTTTCTTTAAACCAATGGGCTATTGTTTTCTAATCCTTTTATGTATCATTTAAATCTCAGGTGGTGACAATTTTGGCAAATCTTTCTGTTTTGGAGCCATGTGCTTCTGAAGTCTTACAAGAGCAAGGTAATTAGATTTACTGCTATATTTTCTCATTTAGGTTTATCACATTATTTTTTTGTTCCAGCAAGTATTTAAATCTGAAAAAAAAAGACCGAAATAGCCATTGAGATTCACTTGCTGAGTTGAAACCTTGTATAAATGAGGCCGACGCTGCTTCAGGCAGTCGTAGTTGTGCTGCTTCTTCACACAACCTCCTTTTGACATTGATCCAGATTTGTTGGCACCTCTTGACAAATGTCTTAAAATAATTTAGTCCTTTATTGCAGTAGCATAATCTTAGATTGAAACATTTAATTTAAGAACATTTGTTTAGTGGGGAAAAAATTTCCACATTAGCAAATATTTATTTTGAGCAAAAGCATCCTTGCCACAGATATTGGACCTCCTAATGATGCCTTTTTAATAAATGCAACTGAAGCATTAATTTAGTTCATACTTAATGCTTTCGAATTGCTCTTTCTTTATGAATTAAACCATGTATTTCTGTTTCCCTGGGGTATAAATATGATATAACACAGACTTCTATTTCTTATAGCTACCAGCCAGAAACCTTTTCTGTCCTACCGTCACAATCATAAACATGGAGTGAAGTTTGCTGAACTCTGCAGGGGTTTTAACTGTAACAGTGTGCTTTGCTTAGATGAGAATAAACCTAAGTTTTTCTAACACAAACACTCCAGATGGGTATGGTGTAATGCTGAGGATACGGCTGTGGAAAAACAACTCTTGCCCACTGTTAAAAAAGGTGGTGGAGCTGTGGTGCTGTGGGCCTGTTTCTCATCCAATGGACCTAGGAACCTTGTTGGAGTGCATGATATCATAAAGCTTTAGAAGTATATTTTATATAAATATTTTGGGGCCTGTGCCAAAAATTGAAATGAGTTTTAAATGAGTCACCATTAGGTCTTTCAACAGGATATTGATCCCTCTAAATAAATACATTTTTCCTCTGAAGAAATGTTCTGAAATCAAAAGTTATTTTTTTGTGAAATTAACAATGTGATGTTGCACAGCTGTAATAAATGGAGGTTTTCCTCGGAATTCTTTGCACACACCTTTGCTGTTTCTGCTAATATATTTGCCTCAAACATCCCTCAACAGATTGGATGATCTACAGCAAAACCTTTTCTTTCACCCTGCATATCAAACCCTGTTGCTGCTGCTACCAACCTGCTTATTTTCATCTTCTCCAGCAGCCCAGCATCCACCTGTGGGCTCTGAGGTCAGATGCTGACCTCACTCTCAGGCTTGCTGGGAGACATGATCAGGAAGCAGGGTGTAGTGATACAGTCATCACTTGAGGCATGTTGAGCACCATGGGCATAGAGGGATGAGATCAGAGCCAAACTTATACTGTAATCTTCAATAAACTTTTACACAAGTTGACCAAATAAAATGTAATTCCTTTTTATTTCACAAGAGGGCAGCATTAGGTCATCTTTGGGAAGGAGGTTTCCTAACAGATTTTGAGTGCTAGTTATTAATTTCTTATATTATTCTATTCATTTTGCTTATAAATTATTTATAAAAATTAATTTATCTAAGTCATTTCTAACATTTTAGTCAGGAAATTTCAAGACTGATTGGTTACCAAAGTGCTGTTTATTTGTATCATTTTTAAGGACCTACTGCTACGTAAATGTGATGCTTTTGTACTTTCAAAATGAACCATTTATTGTCCACTTTTTAAAATTATCCTCTCCTGTTTGTTATTCTGTTCCTGTTAGGAGTAGAAAGACTGCTCCTGCTGCTGGGAGAAAACCCATCCTCCCCTAACCCATCAGAGGTCGCTGCCTGTGAGCGAGTCCAGCAGAAAGCTGCAGTCACGCTGGCCCGCCTGAGCAGAGACCCTGATGTGGCACAGACTGCCATCCAGCTAAAAGGTAACATCACACTAGTTTATTCCTACTTTTCTTAAAAAAAAACAAAAACAAAAAAAAACTTTAAAAAGCAGAGTGAAAAGTGGCTAACGGCTTCTTAGTCTGGGACAAATGATGAATTTGGAAACTTAAAGAAAGAAAAAAGGAACAAAGAATGACACAAAAAAATATAAAACGGTACAAATGGGTAAGGATTCTTTTAAAGTGTCCCTTTTAAACTGCTCTTTTTCTCTCACACATCTTAACCAGTTATGTTCCATTTGTGATGACAAGAAGCTGACTCAGCATGATGCACTGAAAAGTCTCTCATCTCAAAGCTAACTAATGTTTACAATAAATTTAAAGTAAAAAATGTCAAGTGGCTTACAAAATATTTTTACCACTGTTAAAAGAACCAGACTTTCAGCTATATAATCCCTAACTATTATCCTCAGCGGAAAATAACTAAGTTAGAATTAGAAGTGACTATGTCAGGAAAACATTTACTGGGCACAATGTTTCAGCTGAATAGTTCAGCCATCTGAAGTATTGTCTTTAATTTTATTCCCCGTGTCGGGAGCGACACAGGGGGAACAGATCTTTGCAGGAGAACACACAAAACCCACTTCCTCTTCATCTTGTTGTTTAACGGGGGTTGGTTAACAACATACAGGTACATTACCGCCTTCAACTGGTAAGGAGTGTAACAGCTTCATCAGGGGTTTTGGATTCATACTTGTTAATTTTGGGACTTGTTTCTGCCCTGCGATGGACTGGCGACCTGTTCAGGGTGTACCCTGCCTCTCGCCGATAGTCTGCTGGAGTTAGGCACCAGCTTCCCTGTGGCCCACTTTGGATGAAGCGGTAGAAAATGACTGACTGGCTGACTACTTGTATTGTTGCAAAGTTGTGACTTTGTAACTTGTATTTGTTACTTCTAAACTTGTATTCTAACAGATAAAACATCTCATGTCACATGTATGTATAAGATGGAAACAAGGCACAAATACAAATCTTAAATTTATTCATGTTTATTTACTTACAATTACAAATGTAGACACCTATGCATGCATTTTTCTTTGACAGTTATCTTACCCCATACTTCTACTACTTTGTAAAGCTATAATTTTGACCTTGTTTAAATAAGAGAAAATCCACAACTAATTCAAACGTGTACACCCAGTTCTTGTTTTTAAAAATCATTGAATATGTCTGTTGTATTATAATTCCATCTTTTAAAAGGAATTGCTCAAATGTACCTTTTAAAGCCCAGAATTAATACTCATGCCACTTGACGAGTGAATAGAGGCTTCTCACCAGCACTGTATACGTGATTTAATTATAATCATGTACATTAGAAATGATAAAAGTCAAAATAAACATCTCTAATTTACAACAGTATTTTATAATGTTTTAAGGTGCTACATGCTTGTAAGTGAATGTGTGCCCTTCTGCTGTGTTTAGCTGTCCCTCGTCTCATTGAGCTGTGCCGCTCCCCCACTGAGAGAAATAACAGTGACTCTGTTCTGGTCGCCTGCCTGGTAGGTGTAACAGATGGATGTTTTTATACGTGTCTGTCTTTCTGTGTGTTCTTTCAGAACTCTGAGTAGGTTTCAATGACCCTGTGTCCTTAAGACAAAAATGTCTTTCAAAACATTCAAATTGTCTATTCCATTTAAATGTGCATAATGTTAGACATTTTCCTCTGTAGCCATAGAAGAGCTCCATAGCATAGTAATAGAATTATTTCATATACGTGTTTAAGATCGGTGCAAAGAGCCAAGCTCCAGTTTCATTATTTATTTAATTACTTACTATGAAGCAGTGTTTGAGGCATGACAATATATCAGGAGCTCAGTATCTTAAAGCCATACTGAGATATATTAGGAGTTCCCATTCCCTTAAATGTTATGTGTTTAATCACAGTGCGTACATAGAATCAATAATGAGCTTATGTTTTATCCTCTTCTAAATCTGATCATAATAATTATGATGATGAAGTGTTTGTCGGTCAGAAGATTAATTGGGCTAAGAAATGCCCTCCTCTTTGCTGTGCCCATACTTGTCAGTCTTTTCACATTAATGTGATTCCATTTTATCCCTTCAGCCAGGGGTCTGGCGGTGCAAGCGTAACATCTATGTCTGCCTTCAAAGGACGCACAGCTTTCTACAGATCATTTGTAATCTTAAATGTAGATGTCGGAGGGGCACCCCTGGCTGAATGAGGTGGACGCGACATGCGTATTAGTTACGTGCTCATTCAACCACATGAGAATTTGCCCAATTTGCCAAATTTTGCCCAATTTCTGCTAATCTGCAGACACACTCTGTGTGTGTTTTTCTCTTTTATTTAAAACTATAAACACTTACTGTGCCTTGCCAAAGTATTCAAACCCCTTGAACTTTTTCCCATTTTGTCTCAATACAACAACAAATCTCAGTTTATTTTATCGGAATTTCTGTCTGTGACAGATCAACAAAAAGTAGTGCATAATTGTAAATATGATGGAAAATTAACAGTTTTATAGGAAATTATGGTCTATATATCTGCACGTGTTCAGCGACTTTTATAGAGACACATCTAAATAAAAAATAACATTGCCTTCAGAAGTCACCTAATTAGTAAAAAAAGCACAGTCACAGAGTCATACAACAAATATGTAGAAGAAGATGGTCTCGGCCAATGCACCGAAATGTACCTTTTTTGGGCTAAAGTACAACATTATGTGTTGTTGAAAACAAACAATGCACATCACCAGGGTGAAACATGGTGGTGAAATCGTCATGATGTGGGGATGCTTTTCTTTTGCATGGACCCTGACAGGAAATTTGAGGTTGGGGTTCACCCTCCAGCAGGGCAACAACCGTAAACATACAGGTAAAAGTTAATATGGAATGGCTCAGAATAAGCAATTTCATGTGTTAAGGGCTGGACATACCTCTCTGTGTCCATGTCCATCAGCTGCATGGGCCTTGAAGAGAAGCATTTTGAGATAATTTGCACTACTGCCTCTTAGGGGGACATAATGTACTGGTTTTTTCAATGTCCAATCAGAGAAGAAACAGTAAGGAATCGCAATGAAGTGTTTGTATCCTTGTTTGCCCTAAGAGGAAAAATATAGTGCCTTCGAAAGTATTCACCCCCTTGGGTTTTTACCTATTTTGTTACAGGGGTTGGACAATGAAACTGAAACACCTGTCATTTTAGTGTGGGAGGTTTCATGGCTAAATTGGACCAGCCTGGTAGCCAGTCTTCATTGATTGCACATTGCACCAGTAACAACAGAATGTGAAGGTTCAATTAGCAGGGTAAGAGCACAGTTTTGCTCAAAATATTGAAATGCACACAACATTATGGGTGACATACCAGAGTTCAAAAGAGGACAAATTGTTGGTGCACGTCTTGCTGGCGCATCTGTGACCAAGACAGCAAGTCTTTGTGATGTATCAAGAGCCACGGTATCCAGGGTAATGTCAGCATACCACCAAGAAGGACGAACCACATCCAACAGGATTAACTGTGGACGCAAAAGGAAGCTGTCTGAAAGGGATGTTCGGGTGCTAACCCGGATTGTATCCAAAAAACATAAAACCACGGCTGCCCAAATCACGGCAGAATTAAATGTGCACCTCAACTCTCCTGTTTCCACCAGAACTGTCCGTCGGGAGCTCCACAGGGTCAATATACACGGCGGGCTGCTATAGCCAAACCTTTGGTCACTCATGCCAATGCCAAACATCGGTTTCAATGGTGCAAGGAGCGCAAATCTTGGGCTGTGGACAATGTGAAACATGTATTGTTCTCTGATGAGTCCACCTTTACTGTTTTCCCCTAATTCCGGGAGAGTTATGGTGTGGAGAAGCGCCAAAGAAGTGTACCATCCAGACTGTTGCATGCCCAGAGTGAAGCATGGGGGTGGATCAGTGATGGTTTGGGCTGCCATATCATGGCATTCCCTTGGCTCAATACTTGTGCTAGATGGACGCATCACTGCCAAGGACCACCGAACCATTCTTGAGGACCATGTGCATCCAATGGTTCAAACATTGTATCCTGAAGGCGGTGCCGTGTATCAGGATGACAATGCACCAATACACACAGCAAGACTGGTGAAAGATTGGTCTGATGAACATGAAAGTGAAGTTGAACATCTCCCATGGCCTGCACAGTCACCAGATCTAAATATTATTGAGCCACTTTAGTGTTTTGGAGGAGCGAGTCAAGAAACGTTTCCCTCCACCAGTATCACGTAGTGACCTGGCCACTATCCTGCAAGAAGAATGGCTTAAAATCCCTCTGACCACTGTGCAGGACTCGTATATGTCATTCCCAAGACGAATTGATGCTGTATTGGCCGCAAAAGGAGGCCCTACACCATACTAATAAATTATTGTGGTCTAAAACCAGGGGTTTCAGTTTCATTGTACCACCCCTGTACATTCCAACCTGTAATTTAATTGGTGGTAAAGTAAAACAAGCAAAATATAAATAAAAACTATTAAAAAAGAAAAAACTGAAAATTGACATGTGCATATATATTCGCCCCTTTAATAATGAAGCCCCTAAAAAGTTCTGGTGCAACCAATTACCTTCAAAGGTCACATTAATAGTGAAAGAAGTCCACCTATGTGCAATCGAAGTGTCACATGATCTTTCAGTATAAACACACCTTTTCTGAAAGGTCCCAGAGGCATATCCATATCTTTGATTTTTCCCCAAAGCACCATCAAATCATTCATCTTCAAATGGAAAGCACATGGTACCACAACAAACCTGCCAAAAGAGGGCCGCCCACCAAAACTCAGAACCAGAGATAAACCAGAGCCAGCATAGAGCCAGCATAGAGACCAGAGGGGACGCTGAAGGAGTTGCAGAGTTCCACAGCAGAGACTAGAGGATCTGTCCATAGGACCACAATAAGCTGCACACTCCATAGAGTTGGACTGTATGGAAGAACAGCCAAAAAAAGCCCAAACGTATGGAGGAAGGTGCTCTGGTCAGATAAAACTAAAATTTAACTTTTCAGCCACCAAGGAAAACACTATGTCTGGCACAAACCCAACACATCCCATCACCCCAAGAACACCATCCTCACAGTGAAACATGGTGGTTGCAGCATCATCCTGTGGGGATGTTGTTGTGCAGCAGAGACTGGGAAACTGGTGTGAGTTGAGGGAAAGATGGATGGTTTCTAAATACAGGGATATTCTTGAGCAAAACCTGTGTCAGTCTGTGATTTTAGATTGGGATGGAGGTCCACCTTCCAGCAGGACAGTGACTGAAGCATACTGCTAAAGCAACACTCGAGTGCTTCATGGGGAAACATTTAAAGGTGTTGGAATGGCCTAGTCAAAGTCCAAACCTCAATCCAATTTATAATCTGTGGTTAGACTTGAAGATTGGTGTTGACAAACGAAAACCATCTAACATGAAGCTGGAGAAGTTTTGCCTTGAGAAATGGGCAAAAATCCCATTGGCAAGATGTGACAGGCTCATTGAGACTTCTCCAATTTGCAGATGTAATTGCCACAAAAGGTTGCTCTATAAAGTATTAACATTAGGAGGTCTGAACAGTTATGCACGTCAACGTTTTCAGCTATTTTGTCCTATTTGTTGTATACTTCATAATAAAAAAAATACATATTTAAAGTCGTAGACATGTTCTGTAAATATAATGGAGCAATCTCTCAATCCATTTTAATTCCAGATTGTGAGGCAACTAAATATGTAAAATGAATACTTTTGCAAGTCACTGTATCCACAAACTGCAGATCTGTCCTCATAGTAGTTCTTTAAAACAAGCTTCCTCACAGATTTTCTTCTTCTGCTCATGATCTAAAAACTACATGCCACAGTTTTCAGATTTTTTTTGTTAAACATTTCGAAAACCATGTATCATTTTCCTTCCACGTGCAATTAAATCTTGCTTTGTTATAGTCTATCACATGAAATCAAATTAAAATAGATTTAAGCCAGTGGTCTCAACACGAAAAGCTCAAAAGATGTCAATTCTTTAGCAAGACACAATGCAGTCCAATTATACTTCTCAGTTTTCCTCATGTTATGACAAATTATGTCCATGTTGCTGCAAACCACAGAACAGCAAGATTGCAATGATTGCTAATGCATATGTGTTGTTTCTGCACATGTGTTATGTGTGTGTATATGTTTCACCAGGCTGCTTTGAGGAGGCTGGCAGCAGGCTGCCCAGACAGCATCGAGGCAGCTGACCACCAGCAGCTGATCAAACCACGGCTAGTCGACTCTTTCCTGCTGTGCTCCAACATGGAGGAGAGCTTTGTTTGATGGCCTGCACAGTCGTACTCGGAGCACATTGCATCAGTCTTTCACATGAAGTTTTGTTTGCTGCTTTTCATCCTGAGAACATGTTAGAAATTTCATCCTGGATTTGGCTACATGGAGTCAAACTGCACGGTGTCCAAATGAATTAATGTAGAATATATAATTATATGCATGCATAAAGATGAATGTATGGCTTAATACAACCACAGTCATTGTAAATTGTTTACAGTGGTTAAAAAGAGCTTATTAGATTATTTTATTCCACAGGAAATTTGAAATGCCAGGAATTATTTTGTATAGGTGCAAATTCTGGATATTTTCTTTCACTGTGCAGTTCCTTTTTGTTCTTCTCTACCAAGAGTGTTTCAAACCAAAGAACGGAAATCTCATTGTTATCAGTGTGTTTTACGATGAGTGAATGAGTGTTTGAGTCAGTACTATGAAATGATTCTCTTGATAAAAAGAAAATGCAATGGCACATTATGTTATTTCCTTGAACTTATTTGCCATCAATCTCAAATATTACAGTTGCAGCTGCAGAACAAATCTTAAATTAAAAATGCTTCTTATTTATATAGATTTACCAATGTAGTATCCAATGCATTTAATAAAGATATGTATTGTATTGTCAAGAGTCTCTCTGTACTGTCCACTATGTCCAGATTTTATGCTGTAAATGGTTTTGTTAGAGTCTACATAAAAATACAACAGCAGCTCTTGTAATAGCAGCATATCAGTGTATCAGTGTGTTTGTAGCCTAACCAGGAAAATGCGAAATGAGATCCTTGTATGCAGAAATGACAAAGAAAGTCCCATCTCAGTATGCATAAAGCGGCTGGAAGAGAGAGCTTTTTTCTACAAGTACAAGTATGCTCTATTTTCTGCTTTGGTTTTTATTTAAACATTTTGTCTCATAAACAAGTTGTAAGCACCATTTTCTCATAAAACAATACTTTCTCCTGTATCTGTGTTGACTTTCACAGCACAATTTTTAACTTTTAACAGGTACCCAATATTTTATGTATTAATAATATTTACTATTATAACAGGTAGATAAATAATTTATAATGAAATCTAAGGACTCTTATTGCTCTTGTTTAAAGGAATATGAAGGTCACTTGGAGGAAAAAATTGTTCATTTTTTTTTGTTTTAATGTTTGCAGAATAAAGTTGAAATATTGAGAATAAAGTCAAAATGGTGATGATACGGTCCAAAAAGTGGCTCAAAGTACACATAACACAAAGTCCAGACCACTTGCATCGATTGAACTGAGGTTTAATGTAAATTATGTTCACAATCAAACCAAGAGGGAGTCCCGGCCAAAATGAACAAAAGGAGGAAGAAGCCTCGGACCAGCCAGGCAGTTGTCTGACGAATCCGGTCTTCTTACCTGCCTATCCAAATACTAACAACCAAAACCCAAAAAACAGGACAACTGGTTACCCCTAACTTAACCAAAAATAAACTAAAGACTACAAAAGATGAGTTGAAAAAGCAGCTTTGCGGTTGTGAGAAGGAGATGGTGGGGCACCCTGACTGTATATATAGTCAGGATGCTGCTGTTTAACCTGTACAGCTCTGTGTGTCCCTCCATGAAAATGCCTCCCCAGACCAACACTGACCCATTACCAAACCAGTCATGCTGAACAATGTTGCAGGCAGCATAATGTTCACAGAAGCTTCTCCAGACCCTTTCCCGTCAATCACATAAGCTCAGAGTGAACCTGCTCTCGTCTATGAGAAGAACAGGGCACCATTGCCAAACTTGCCAGTACCGGTGTTTTCTGGCAAATGCCAGTTGAGCTCTGTGGTGCCAGGTAGTGAGCACCGGGCCTACTAGATGACATCAGGCCCTTAGGATCCCCTCTTGAAGTCTGATTCCAATGGTTTTGTCAGACATTCACACCAGTGAAATACTGAAAGTCATTCTGTAGGGCTCTGGCAGTACTCATCCTGTTCCTCCGTGCTCAAAGGAGCAGATACTGGTTCCTACTGATGGGTTCCGGACCTCCGATTACCCTGTCCAGCTCTCCTAGAGTAACTGCCTGTCTCCTGGAATCTCCTCCATGCTCTTGAGACTGTGCTGAGAGATACAGCAAACCTTCGGGCAATGGCACCTATTGATGTACCATCCTGGTGGAGTTGGACTGCCTATGCAACCTCTGTAGGTTCTAGGTATCTCCTCAGGCTACCAGTAGTGACACTGACCCTGGTCAAATGCAAAAGTACAGGAAGCAGTCAAAAATGAGGAGGGAAAAACCAGTTGTTAATTGCATTAACACCAAAACACCTGGGACTGATTCAAAATTGAAGCTCCTTTTAAAATACAGACAGACAGACATACGTTTACAATGCCTGCCACAGAGCTCACAATAAATTTGGGGTCACCAGAAGAGGGCAGTGGAGAGAGATGTCCTCATTGTCAGAGGATTTGGAAAAGTTCTAGATGGGACAGCAGACAAATGTTGACAGGATGGTGAATTCATTTTAAGGGTGTATATAGTTTGTAACTAGGTTATTACTCTTGTTATTGTTTTTACTTCTAACAATTTCTTCTTGAGCAGAATGGAATAAATGTCAAATTGTTTCTACAACGTTTTATTTGATTGATTTATCAGGGTCTCATTTTAAATGAGAAAAACCTAATAATTTAATAGATAGTTGTTTACGTTTGAGAAGCCACTACTAAAACATATTTTATGTTGAAATCACTCTTTCAGACAGTTACATCAAAGACCCTGCAACAATGCTCACAATAAAGCTCCAGTCTCCCAACAATTCTCCTAAGATCTCTGAAGAACACAAGTCTGAGGGCAGACTTAAAGGGCAAAGTGAGGCTACATCAGTTTCCTTTCCACCATGTTTTCAAGTAACCTTGGGAAAGACATTTTCAAACCCACTCTGCTCCATATAAGTTCTTCCATTTTGGGTTGCTTTGTGTAAAGGTATCAGGTAAATAAAAAGTTCCTTCTGTTCTCCCTCTGCATGAAGATCAGGAAAAATGAATATGCTCAAAAAGATGTTGAAATCAGGACAAGCTGAACTACCCAGTCTCCTCTCAACAAACCGAGCACTGCACAGATTCATAAAAAAAAAAAAAAATACAACATTTAAACTCACGAATCATCTTGGACATGATGCAGAAAGTAGCAGCAAAGAGGCTATGTGAAAAACTTGCACTTTGTATTGTCATATCTTTGATTCTTTTTCTTCCTCAGAAGGCTTCCTCTCCTCAGAGAGACAATTGAGGGTCCTCTCGCTTTTCTTTTTCTCACCTAAGGGCATAAGCATAGCCTGGACTTGTTATACTCCAAACACATGTGGAGACAATTCAGCTGCTTCGTGTGTGTGTGTGTGTGTGTGTGTGTGTGTGTGTGTTTGTACTTGTGTTTTAGCAGGACATTTGGTCAGAATACACACCACATTAGAAGGACATTTTGTATTAACAGGACAGGAGCAGTGTCCTGCTAATTTCGATGCAATTCTGACAATGTAGAATGGTTTCTATTGATCCATTAACCCTAAAAATAAAAAAAAACCAAGATGCCCATTTAATACACATAAACCTCATTTTGTGTTAATTCTGTGTATCACCTTAGCGCCCCCTATGGCAGGTTGTGTACTAGCAAGACCTCATGAATATTCACACAGTGTCTTATTCTGATTGGTTGTCTGCCCGAACGTCCTGATAATTATTACACTGTCCTTCTAATTCACGTGTCGAAATTTACACTGGGGATGAGTTGGCAGTAAGATTACTCTCTATGCTATAAAACTGAAGATTTTATAAAAGGTTAGTTGGGTGCCGAAACCAACCTTTTTGTTCAACTTTGAAATGTATACGACATCTAAAAATATGCACAAGTGAATATACATTTGATCAAATATTGTTTTTTTGAAACATTAGAATACTAAATGTCTGTGATAAGTGCACAGATGATAAGAAAATTTAAAACCCTTAAAAGAGCCTTTTTTCCCCCAAAAACC